>JAODUK010005560.1:0-10170 GCA_027564635.1 Typhlichthys eigenmanni
TATTTATTTATATATATATATATATATATATATATATATATATATATATATATATCATGTTCAAATAAATATACACGATATATATATATATATATATTGTGTTTAAATAAATAGAAAAAAAATCAATGGTAAAAAAAATCTTTCTAACGCAAAGACAGGATGTCTGAAGTTTGTCAACTGACGGTATGTTAACTAAAGTAAAACAAGGCACCAGGGATGGCTGGATTTCTACAGTAGTGGCCTTGTTCGAGAAAGACCACTTACCTCCAATTTATAAGTGGTCTCCACGACGACGCAGGGAGACTTGATAGCCTGCCGGCACCTTGACATTTACCCTTCCTCAAGTCACTCTCTTCCCTCTCTCTCCCTCTCTGGTTCAATGTATTGCTGCCTCCCTCTCTCTCACACACACACACACACACACACACACACACACTTTCATTCTCGCTCTCTCACCCTCTCGTGTATGTAGGACATAGTGTGTGTATATAGATAGATATTTTAGTGTCTTAGTCCCCAGGAAATTTCACTGGGAAACTTCCAAAGAACAGATCGCCCCACTTTCCAGCCACGAAACTGGAACGGCTGATTTCCATCCATTTTTGAAATCGCCTCATATAAATGCGTAATGATGATACCTGCAAATGGGCACACCTACGTTTTGTGTCTGTCTGTGTGTCTGTCTGTGTATCTGTGTGTTTGTGTGTGTGTTTGTGTGTGTATCTGTGTCTGTGTGTCTGTGTGTGTGTGTGTGTGTGTGTTTGTCTGTGAATTTAAATTATATATGCAATTCAATTCACATACACTTGCTTGTTGTTCCAATCCATTATAATGTGGTGTTAAATAGGGGCTAATTATGTACGTGAACTTTGACCCCCCTGGTGGCAAAATGAGTAGCCTAATGGGGCGGTTATGTAATCATCTTCAAGCACCTGAGGTCTCCAAGCTGCGGCTCCACGTCACAGAATCAAAGCCACAGTGACCCAAGAGATTCACAGAGTGGAAAATTAATCTAATTTTTTTATGTGTGGGTTATAATGTACTGTGACTATAACTTTTGCTAATAAACTATAGTAAGTGGAGAATCACGGTTTGGATGGATGTAATAGCTGCCTGCTATGACAAATATTTCATGGAATTACACAAGAAAGCACATAGCACATAACATAGCCCACTTTGTGGGATACTGTGTGTGTTTTTGTGTGTGTGTGTGTGTGTGTGTGTGTGTGTGTAGTGGGATAGCCCAGTTTAAGACAGTTTAATTAAGATACATGCATATTTGGGTTTGGTTTTACTACAATATGTTACCGTGTATATTTCAGCATCCCAGTTCAACACTACATCCTGTTTAGTATACTATATTTCAGCATCCCAGTTCAACACTATACCCTGGTTAGTACAATATATTTTAGTATCCCAGTTCATCACTATAACCTGTTTAGTACAATATATTTTAGAATCCCAGTTCATCACTATAACCTGTTTAGTATACTATATTTCAGCATCCCAGTTCAACACTATAACTTGTTTAGTATACTATATTTCAGTATCCCAGTTCAACACTATAACCTGTTTAGTATACTATATTTCAGCATCCCAGTTCAACACTATAACCTGTTTAGTATACTATATTTCAGCATCCCAATTCAACACTATACAGTTTGGTAAATTGAATGCTTCCACACAGCGGCAAGTGGCGCAGTGGTAGAGCGGGGCGATAGGTGATCAAGAACTCGCTCACCAAGTGTCGAGGTGTCCTTGAGCAAGACACCAAACCCTAACTGCTTCGGGTGAGCATGTGTCTCCTTGCATGGCCTAACCTAACCACGCTGTATAAATGTGTGTGTGAATGGGTGAATGTGAGGCAAATAATGTAAAGCGCTTTGGCTAAAAACGCTATATAAATGCTGTCTGTTTATCATCAACACTAAACCGTATATAGAATCCGAGCATGCGTGTAATCCCCACATGCAGACACGTTACAGCTAGCTAGCCCTATCATGCTAGCCTGCTCCTAACACTAATGATGCGTGCACCATAATGAGCCACCTGCATGCTCTGGAGCAAACAAGGATGCGTATTACCGCTCCATTACAGCATATACAACCATGTCCTGGTTTCTATACAGTGTAACAATGTTACAGACTTCATTGGTTTCCATTATAATCCATTATTATCCATCAAGTCTCAACCGTGGAGAATTGATTTGTTTGATTATGTTTTGGTCAGAAAGGCCACAGTGGCTGGAACTATACCTTACATGTATAGTTCAGCCCCCAGATACATGTTCAGCCCCCAGATACTAATAACAAGATTATAGCTGAAACACCCTATATTATTTGAAGATACGATAGAGTATAATAGACAACAGTCATCCAAATAATGAAGCCAAAATGATACTAAAACCCTGACACAGATAATAATGTGGGTAGCGGTGGGGGTTTGGGCAGGGGGGTGCCGTTTTATTTCTATTACACACTCTTCTTTCTTACAATATTTTTAAGGCTTCGGACTTGTGCGATTTAGCATGTGGTTTAAAGAAATGGGGAGATCCAATAAAAAATGGCGCCCCAGAGGGTCCTTTGCATATATGAGGTTGAGAATAAAAGTATGAAAGGGCATAAAGAGTGTGAAACATCAGGAAAGAGTGTGTATGTGTGTTTTGTATGTGCACACATGAAGATGACCTCACAGTTATGCTTGTCGTTAACCCTGGTAAACTAACCCTTGCCGCACCCTAAGGTGAAGTGGAAGGTATTAGCAGGTCAGAGAAAGGTTTTGACACTACCAGACGATGGCTTGCATCACTGAAACATCATTATGGCGATTCTGTCATATTGTGGCCCTCATATTTCCTTGTAATACTGTAATGTTGTATTGAGAGTTGCCTGGTGAGTCCCAGGCATTTTCAATAATGTCTGTATTATTCATTTGGAAACAAATTAGCTTTACATTTCTATGAGCATTATCATTGCAAGTATATTGCACTTACATGCACTATACAGTACGTCTTTTAGGACCTAATTCACAGTGAATAATGCCTAATGCTGCAAAGTGTATAGCTAACGGTATCACTTTGTGTAGGAACCACTACTAGAGCCCTTATTGAGGACTGAGTTGTGGCTGTTTGTTGGAAGTCTCATGAATAAATAAGTGATTGTGAGAGTAGCTGTAGGAAATGAGGACTGACTGAACATACGAGGGGCTGTGAAATATTAAAAGGTGAATGCTGCTCCATGGCTGCAGGCGAAAAATTGGAAGCTAACGTGCAAAACACTACACCCAACATGTATTCAGAACGGTTTGGTAGATTTTTAACAATTTTAAAAATTATTTTATTTATTTATAATCATGTTTTTGCTAAGTCATGTCAGGCAACTCAGATAGAAAGTATTGTCTATAAGAGTTTGATATGGTGGGAGTTATGTAACAAACATGATGAGCAAGCAGCTCTAATAAGATGAACAAACTAGGTTTTACATGCAAGTTAACAACAGTATGGAAGAGACTGTAGTTGTGTGTCATAATGACACTGGCAGACAGAGAGAGAAGAGGGAGGTTAAAGGGTGAACTGCTCTGTTGTAGTGTAAGGTTTATTTGACCTGCAGTGAATATGTCAGCTTCCCATGTTTCGGCAGTCAGCACTTGACCTGAAAGCTAGTTGGTTAAACATTCAGAGGCTTTAAAATTAGAAAATTTATCACTTCGGACAGTTTCAGACGTATACAGCAAAACCAACGACATTTAGAAATGCCTTTCATTGGCTTTAGGCTCAATACTATTCATTTAGTTTCACTATGCTGTATATTTAAAGGTCTAGTCAGCTATTGTAAGCTAACTGTAAGATAATACTCTTTTTGTCAGATTTATCTAATTCTCCAGTACAAAGTGGTGAACACTGCTCACAACAACAATGGCGGTTGGCTTCGCAATGTGTTTCTAATGTGTGGGGTGGAGCTTCTGAGGGAGTTTGTTATGATATGAGCTTGAGTTCAGCTCAAAGAATCAGCCACTAAAACAAATTTCACATAAACTCCTGATAACACTGTTGCTCTTAGCCTGCTGTATTGCACAATAAAAGATCAGTGTCCTTGTCCTTCAATTATTCCCTCAGTAGCTTGTGTTAGTGTTAGCTTGTGTTAGTGTTAGCTTGTGTGTGTGTTAGCTTGTGTCTTGGGTCCTGTTATTTAGCTTTCCAACACATTCCTCATTCTAAGTTTAACGTCCTACTTGAGTTACATTGTTTGTCATTGCGCATGTCAATCAAAATACCTCGCTTGACAAGTAAGCAGGTACTGACGCAGCTTGCCAGCGCTGTGTACCAGACTTTACATAAGTATAGGCTGGCTCTGCGAGACTAAGAGCCCAATGAATGTGAGATTTAAAGTTGACTCTTTCAACTCCAAAATCCAAAGAAAGAGCTTGCATTATCCGCCACATTTTCAAGGATTTAATCTGCACTATATAGGCCAATCAATATTGCTTAACTTCAAAAGGTGCACTGTATCTCTCTTCTTACACTTCTCCATGATAATATAAACGGTTTTTTTTTTTTATTCTTTTCCCATCGTTTCAACATTCTCTTTCGTCGTTGTGTATCTTTCTAAACATAAATGTACTAAAACGATTGTAAAGAAAACAACTGCGTCAGCACGGACGATTGCGGGGTGAAGTGTGGATGAAGTTCCTGGTTATGCATGCATAACCGTGCATGATATGCCGTGCATATCTATGAATCCCTACAAAGGCGTATGCTTGTGTGTGTGTTGTGTGTGTGTGCGCGTTTGTGTGTGTGCGTGTGTGTGTGGGCGTGTGTGTGTGTGTGTGTGCTATCTGGTCCAATCTCTAGTGTAATAATTTGCACAGGGGTCCGGACAAGGCAGGTCTTATCTCATCCATCCAGCCCCACTCATGGTGCCGACCTCCTACACAGTTACTATGATGAACACAGTGTCTCTGTTATTAATGCAGCGAGGTGACCAAACTCTCCTGGCACACAGCCACATGTCCATAACCACTTTAAAATACAGTCTATCATGCCCAATATCACCGGTAGCCATGCGCGCGCACACACACACACACACACGCACAAGCACACGCACACGCACACACACACATACCCATTGCACACAGTTCGCTTAGTCAAACAACAACAACACACACACACACACACACACACACACACATACACACACATACACAAACGGGTATAAACACTCACCCACACACACACATATGCAAACATATCGACTCCGATTCGAACACACAGACGTGCGCGCTCACATGCACCCCTGGCGATCTCAAGCAGTTCTGACCAAGAAGACAAGTTCATTGGTGGGCGTCGCCGGAGGCAGGGAGGACATAAATACCCTTGGTTACATCAGAGCACGGTTTATGACAACTGGTGATTTACAGGAGGGTGTGAGCGCAACTAAAAGCCACTCTGAAGCCGGAGGGCCCGCGCCAAGATGACATCACATACTGATTGCCTCCCCCACCTCTCCCCCAAAGCCCCACACCCCCTTCACCGGACATGGCAGCCGATGGGAGCACTATCTCCCAGTTGTATCAATATGTCGGCGCGGGGAGGTGAGAGAATAAATGGGAAGAAAACACGGGCTATTACGGTGTCAGAGTTAATAGCACTACAAAGCAATAGCCAGACTGGTCCAGGAAATGAAATACAACAACATGCAATAAACAAAAATACAACAAACTGTTTTTTATAAGCACAAACATTAGCGCTAACTGAGCAATTTGTTCCCTTTGAAGGCCGTCCAAGTGAACCCAGAGCTGAAACGCAACACACAGATGAAGACACCACTACAGAGCGCACACTACACTTGTGAGGGAGATAGGGGGTTTAAAAACACACGCACGCACACACACACACACACACACACACACACACACACACACACACCCTTACTCAGTGCAAAAGAACACACACACAAATCTAAATAACACACAATAATAAACACTTCCATCACACGCAAACACACACAGACAGACACAGACACACACACCCTTGACTCAGTACAAAAGAACACACACACAACCCTAAATAACATACAGGAATAAACACATCCATCACACACACACAGACACAGACAGACACACACACACACACACACACACACACACAGACACAGACAGACACACACACACACCCTTGACTCAGTACAAAAGAACACACACACAACCCTAAATAAACACTTCCATCACACACACACGCACACATAAAGTGGAAGGTATGAAACAATAACATCGTCAGACCGTCGTGTATTTCCGACTGTCTCAACTTGTCTACTCTTGTCAACTTCATCTCTATAACCCTTCACCAGCACAGGTCAAGTCTCAGGAGGCTTTACAAGCCCACATTTCACATGGACGTCACACACTCACCCAAAATGTATAAAACCTCCAGAGAGGAAGCGCTTGATGAAATAGGTTGTGAATCACTTCCCCGCTTCAAACTAAATTGATTCTTCTCACACTTCTCACTATCTTAGCCTTGTAGAAGGGCTGTATTGTTACTAATGGGTTGTGTAATGACAGCCCTCACCCCCACCAACCCCCAACAACCCCCACCTCCCTTTGTGGTCAAACATCATGACACCTGTAACAACTGACAGACGCAGAGCTCTGGCATGATACAAATTGACAAGGGCACACAGTGATCGATAGTCATTCACTGGGAGTGAGGGAAGGGACTGAGAGAGAGAGAGAGAGCGAGAGAGAGAGAGACCCACGTAGAAGTAGGCCAGAACGCAGGGGAGGCCGACTGTCCCAAATCCTTCGTACATACCGGGGGCAGCAAAGTAGAAGAAAAAGGCGAGTAAAGAATGTGGGTTTGGGTGAGCAAGAGGGAGACGTGTGCGTGTGTGAGAGTGAGAGCGAAAGAGAGAGATATCTGGAGTTATGAACTACATCCGCACCGCCCAACCAGAGCGGCACAGCTCCGCGCCCCTCGAGCAAATAAACCAACGAAGAGGCTAAGACAGAAACATATTACACAAGCTCTGACAACACGAGACTCTTGACGCCAGACACACAAAGGCAAAAGGCTATCCATATATATACACACACGCACACGTGCGCACGCACGCACACTCTCTCTCACACACACACATGCACATGCTTGATCCGCCATGATTCCGAAGCACTTCACATAATCCAATTAACAGTGATTACTAAACCATCTACCTAAGAGCCATGTGCTCTTCGAGGAAGGTGAGCCCTCGGCCTTGCTGTTCTAAGCAGCCTCTGTGCTTTCCACGCGTTCGCTGATACGAAGGTGGGTTATGCCCCCACCCACGCTCCCCTAAGAAGATGCGTGCGCGGTGGCTTTACCGGAACGCCAACAATACCCATTCAGCTGAGGAAGAATGAATGGTTCGGTTTGACCCCCCCCCAAGCCAACAGCGTCTGTATGCTAACTCTGCGGCTTTATGCAGCAAATCATGGACGTTTACTGTACCTTGACGCTCTCTCCACCAAGCTAAACGCCAGGGCACAACATATTGGTATTTGGCATCCACGTCACGCTATTGAACTGGATGAAAGACTTCCTCGGGCCAGTTTAATTGAGCTCCCTAGGATTATGCTAATAATTTGGGAGAAAACAGAAGCTATAGGCTAACGTGAAGTGGAATCAAATTGTAACTGCAGGATTGAGCTGGATCCTGAGTCAATTAAACTGGGCTGTGCAAAGTGGTAGCCTGTCTATAAATTAGTATCCCACGTGGGATACTGGGTTAGCAAGTGAATGATAGGCCTACATTACAGCCAAAAATGGGAGTAGACAAAAATATAAAATGGCATGAGCTAAATATATAGGGCGACTTTGTGAACTTGCCTACTTTGATTCTGTAATTCCCTATTTAGGCCTACCTGTAATGACGTGCGCTGTCAAGCATGTTAGCTGGCTGGAATGTTTCACAGATTGACATCAGTGTACAACAGTGTATAATGTCAACCCAGATCATTCAACATCGTGAGCAGAAACTCACTGGGGTAATATTAGACCAAAGAAGCCCGGCAGAACCATTGTCAGTTATGAAAAGCACCGGGGGCGCCGCGCACCGCTTTTTACAATAATTTAGCTCAGCACTAAAGCACTGCCTCAGTGAGGGAAATGTAAAATAAGGATGAGACCACTACCGGAGACAGGAACTGTTTGACAGCTTATCAAATGTGCTTTCCCAAGCGTGTGTTTGCGTAAATGTGTGTGTGAACTGTACCAAGCTACACTGTAAAGCTATACAATCCTGAATGTGGCAATTTGCATACATAAAACCACTTATAAAATCTATGTTCAAAAATCAAGCAGCACATGGGCACCCTTACCCTTTAAGTGATTCTTCTGCCTTACTTCTGTATAGGGAACCGACCATGGTTTATGTCAAATGTCTGTGAACCATTTTCCAGTGAATGTTACACAGCCTGGTCAGACCACCCTGATATGCGAGCTCCATCTCTATCATTTGCTCAGGCTTGCAGATCACTGGGAATGATCCAATCAATGCCCTGCTGATGATTTGATTGATATCCATTGGCACCGCCTCTATGACAAATTACTTTGAATGGAGAGCTTGCAGACTGCTTTGTAGTGCAGAACCAAAGCTTGGAGCTCATGAACGGACCAACGAACAGGCCAGCAACCAGGTTGTATCAACTACCAGAACTGTAAATGTTAAAGCTGTCATGAAATGGGAGCCCCTTGAATCATTCCTATATATCGCCAAGTGATAAATAACTGACATTTATTTAAATTTAATTAAGATTTAGATTTAATTATCCACTGTGTTGCATTCTTGTTAAAACCACATCACCCTCACTCTACAACCCAGAAGCATCTTAATGTATGTGTAATAATGACACATGCCCATAAAAATGGCCTGCCAACTAGGGATGGCACGATACAGTTTTTTCAGTCCCGATACCGATACCGGCCAAAACCGAGTATGATCCGATTCCAGTGTTAAATTAAGTTTTAAGTTAAGTTGCCAAGTAAATGACAGCCAATCTCTATTTTAGAACTTAGATGCATTTTAGAAACCTGCTGCTGTAGGTTAGACATGGCTGATGCTTGACAGTAGACCTGAGCGTGAACATTCATTTAATTGGATCAGCCCCATGGATCGGTTACAACTGTTTAATTGTCACTAATACGATCCAGCTATTTATGTCAGTATCAGAGCTATTCGGTGCCATACTGCCAACACCTTGCCAGTGGACTGGCAGGGATGATAAAACATTTATTTAAAAACATTTATGGACAGAGTGGTGCGGATGGTGCCATGTGCCACAGGGAAAGCGCACGTGCCGTGCACGCAGAGAGGGCAACACCTTCCCTGGTTGAGGAACCCACGCAACGTGAACGTGACTCCTCCGCCTGGAAGAGATAGTGATTACTGTAAGTCTGACAGGACCATCGCTATGGCGTGTGCGTGAGTGTTGCGTGCCCTTTATTAATATGTGTACTATACATGCAGTGTTCTCCCTGGTAGGACATTGCATGGGGTGGGGGGTGGGTCTGCATTGAGTACAGTCTCTTTATGTTTCCATGGAGCGGCCTTCATCTCCACAAACTGCTATTGTGAAGCGAATCATCGCAAAGCCCTGCCGCGCATGCGACCGCAGAACGAGTGGGCGGGTGTCAGTTTTGGTCTGGTGCTTAACGCAGGAACCGCCGACAAACGCTTTTTATTCCGTCTCTCTGTGCATCTCTTGTACACCCCCCCCCTCCTTCCCGACCCCCTCCCCTCCACGCTGGGGGCGTTCCTGTACAGAATGTGCTGGCATGACGGGTTAAACTGGTGGCAGAATATCCCCTGCTCCTCCAAACTCTATTCCTCTATCCCCGTGACCCATGATCTCTTTCTATTCTGAACAACTTGGACCTCGCCTGCAAGCATGTATATTTGTGTGTGTGTGTGTGTGTGCGTGTGTGCGTGTGTGTCTAACTTGTAAGTGTACCTCCAGCACTAAGGATATTGGATTTACAGTTTGGCTACAGCGTGACAGAGGCTTTGAAGCACACTGCCAGGAATCTATGTGCACGCGTATGTGTGTGCACACAATACACACGATCAGGGGGGGGGGGGGGGGGGGGGGGGGGGGGGGGGGGGGGGGGGGGGGGGGGGGGGGGGGGGGGGGGGGGGGGGG
>JAODUK010005563.1:0-7500 GCA_027564635.1 Typhlichthys eigenmanni
GAGAGAGAGAGAGAGAGGGAGAGAGGGAGAGAGGGAGAGAGAGAGAGAGAGAGAGGGAGAGGGAGAGAGAGAGAGAGGGAGAGGATTTGTGAATATTTTATGACAAACTGTTGAGCGGGGAGGTGATTGTTGTCTACACATTAACGATACCTATGTGTGTCTGTTTTAAATTAAATAGTGTCTCTGTTTGAATGGCAGCACAGTGGGTGAGAGAGTGAGCGAGAGAGAGAGGGAGGAAGGAAGTGTATGTGTGTGTGTGTGTGGGGGGGGGGGCGTGTCATTTAGTATGAGGTAATTTCTAGCTTCCTGCTTCCCCACAGAAAAGACACAGAAAGGAGAGAGAGATGAGCATTCGGCACAGGCCACAGCAGGAGAGGACAGCTGGAGGGCGGATTCTGAGACGAGCCACGAGGATCTAGGGCATTGCCGAGGAACGATCGCATTCCACCCCCGAGCTCCCTGGACACCGTCTGCCTTTTTTTGGGTCGTTCACTGGAACATTTGTATCGATTTTGTTTTGTTTGTGTCCGCCACTGACATCGTGAAGAACAATGAGTGAAATTGTTGCTCCTTCCAGAGTCCGCCGTGGAGATTGTAGACGTTTTGCTTTTTCACCTCTGTGAGACTTCTTGTTAAGAAGCCGGTCCTCTGTGATCACTGGGGAATTTTTGTATTTCTTTTTTACATCACTCTAGCTGTTTCTCTTTCTCTTTTGTGTTTGCTCACGGTTTCCCCTGCCTTTCGGTTCTGGTTTCCCATAAGAGGAAGAGCCGAGCGCCGGTGCCTGAGGACAGTTAACAACCGCGCCGACCGCATTCCCGTTCGTCCCTCGCAGCAGCGGAACAAGCGAGCGGTGGGGTGTGTAGTTTTGACAGTAGCGAGTACCGTTGACGCACAGTAAGCCCCTGCCTTGCCTGTGTGTGTGTGTGTGTGTGAGAGTGGGTGTGTGTGTGTGTGTATCAGTGATGGGCTCCGAGAAAGACTCCGGCTCGCCCCACTCTTCGGTGAGCGGCGTGCCGAACCCCAAGTGCCGCGCGGCCAGGAAGCGCCACGGCCGGCTGTCCTTCCACAGCCTCTTCCACAGCAAGCGGGGCTCCCGCGGCAGCAGGGCGGCGGCGGCGGCGGCGGTGGCCGCCACGCCGCTGGCCCAGCAGCTGCAGCAGTTCCTCCCGTCCGTCACCCGCGCTACCGCCTCATCCCCGACCCGCAGCCCGGCCCCCGTTGTCTCCCCAGCCCCTGGGAGCGTCCCGCCGCCGACCCCGGCCATGGAAACCCTCCCAGAGCCCCCCACCCCCGGTCAAGCATCCCCAGGCAGTGTCGCCGACGTCGTCGTCGCCGGGGCAGCGCCCCCTAGCTGCGCGGAGGTTGACCTGCTGCTGGAGTGCCCGCTGTGCCTGGTGCGGCAGCCTGCGGCGCAGCTGCCCGAGCTGCTGGGCTGCAGCCACCGCTCGTGCCTAGGCTGCCTGCGGCAGTACCTGCGCATCGAGATCACGGAGAGCCGCGTGCAGCTCAGCTGCCCCGAGTGTGCCGAGCGGCTGGTGCCGCGGCAGGTGGCCGACATCCTGGACGACGCCGCGCTGCTGGACAAGTACGAGGAGTTCCTGCTCCGCCGCTGCCTCGCCTCCGACCCGGACTGCCGCTGGTGTCCAGCTCCAGACTGCGGGTAAGGTTGCGCGCTAACGCACAATGCTAACTTGGCATTTAGCATGACCCTAACTCTAAGCAGTTAGCAGTAGAACTCATAACTTTGCAGTTTGCATTGTGAATGTGTTGTTTGTGGTTCTATGCTAATAATAACGCAGCAATTAGCAGTAGAACCCTTAACTCGCACCTAAACCATTAGCACTGACAGTTTTGTGTGTGTGTGTAACTTAAAGGTTAGCAAGGTGATTGCGTTTGTGGTTCTATGCTAACTTAGCAGGTTGCGCGCTAACGCACAATGCTAACTTGGCATTTAGCATGACCCTAACTTTAAGCAGTTAGCAGTGGAACTCTTAACTTAGCAGTTTGCATTGTTACTGTGTTGTTGGGGGTTCTACAATGCTAATGCTAACTTAGCAATTAGCAGTAGACTTCTTAACTTAACGGTTAGCACTGACAGTGTTGTAGTGGTTCTACGCTAATGATAACTTAACAGTTAGCAAGGTGATCGTGTCTGTGGTTCTATGCAAATGCTAACAGGTAGCACAAGATCTTTTAACTTAGAAATTAGCTTTGTGTTTGTTCTACACTAATGCTAATGCTAACTGCCATGTTAGCTGCCATGCTTAATCTTGTTGACGCACCAATATACTCTGCAAAGGTCACAAGGGGATAAAACATTTCCAAGTTATTATACCTCTATTATACTTTCTCTCTGTGATGTAGACGCCCTTTATATGCTTGTACGAAATTAAATCTTCAATAACACCAGGAAAGATTACATTAATTGGCCTAATGTTGGATTTAGATGCAGAGTGGATTATGTTTCAGTACTTTGGTGATTTATAAAATGGGTTCCTGTGTACCTCTATTATAACTGAATTTTAATATACTGTAACTGAAATGGTTAAAAGAGAGTTTGGTATATTATGGGTTTTTAAGTATCGAGAGCATCACATGACACGTAGCTTTAAGAAATATCAAACCGAGCCTTAAAGGTAAAGGCTATTGCAAGCTTATTGTATGATAATACACAATTTGTCAAATTCACCAAATACCTCTTCGCATTTTCCAACCTACTGTTCTCTGTGCATGTAAAAAAAAAAAAAAAGAATCTGATACTTTAAATAGTAACATAAAACAAAGTGGCGAACACCGTTTTATCAACATGGCCGTAGTACTATGCTTTTCTTCACAATGTATTTCGCTGTGTGAGCCAGAGGACCGCGGAGCAATACTGTTTTGATTTGAGCCCGAAGTTAGCGAGAATGACTGACCTTGCCTTTAAGTCACAGAGTCACAAGAGTCAAAAGATATGGCGTTAACGTCTATATTATCTGTATAATATAGATAAAGTTTTATGAAATGATATCTTCCTGCTACTGCCTGTCTTTCTTGATTCTGAGAAACGTTCTCATCGTAGATAGCATCTACGACACAGTTCTCGAATCGGTTCCTTTTTGCAATAATTTCCTCACAATGTTATCTCCACCGGTTAGCAAGCTAATGGCTGTAGATTAGTCTCTCTCTCTCCCTCTCTCTCTCGCTCTCTATCTGTCTCTCTCTCTCTGGTTTCCTGAGAAGTGGGATCAGTAATGGCTTTCTCTTCTGAACAGAGGGAGTATTGTGATTGGATTGGGTCAGAGAGCCCTTCCATCTTGAATGCTTCAACCAGTTGGATGTGATTTGATACAGGGGAACTTTCTTTTCTGTTTTATTAACAGACATTGTTTTGTTTTGTTTTTTTCTCTCTTTCTTCCTGCATGCATGTGTTTGCATGTCTTTGTGGGAGGAAGATAATCGGTGATAATTACTCTCTCCTTTTTTGGCACAAAAAAATGCTGGCATTGCGTAGGGGAAGGCCAGCGCCTGTGTGTGTATGTGTGTGTGTGTGTGTGTGTGTGACTGTAGTTTTTTTTTAATGTGGTTTCAATACCTTTAGGTTATAGTTTCCGTTTGCCTCTGTCTATGCACTGTATGCATTTGTGTGTGTGTGTGTGTGTGTGTGTGTGTAGGTCTAGACTGCATGTCTCTGTGCATCTTGCGTGTGTGTGTGCGTGTCAGATGACGACCTATCTAAGGGAATTTACTCACCAGCCCACACACAGACACACATATTTGTGTCTGTGAATCTTGACTCCATTTTATGGAACAACAAGTTATCTGAAATTCTAGAGAAATGCTGCTAACCCTAACATCATCCCTTCCTGCCAGACTGGTAGTTTGTTTGGCCCACTGCTTATAATAGACACCCTATATACATATTTATTGTACTTGACATGCCCGTATGCCAGCAATAACAACGTCATCATCAGGCATTTCAAACGCCGATGTTTTAACGCAAACACGAATAGAAAACATAAAGCAAATGTCAATAATACACTTCTCGTTTGTTAAATGCCCAAGCTGCAGCCTTCATGGTCCCTGTGCCTGTGGCATACTGTACATAACAGACCATCTACGGCAGATACTGCTATTAGCATGATTAGGATAAACACACACACACACACACACACACACGTACGTACACACATATTACATGCATGTGCACATTGCGTCCAGCGAGCGTGCGCCTGTGTGTAATGATCTCTTTAATGAAGTCCCCTACTCCTGTTACTCCTGGCAACGCTCCCTCTATGCTGCATTGATAATTGCCATAGTAACTGGCAGCACCAGGAGACCAAGAGGGGAAAGATGGGGGGGCTTGGATTCTTATTGGATATCCCGCCCTGTCAATTAAGCAGAGGGAGGAGTTAAGGACAACACACAGATTACTGTGTCTGAGCAGTGTGTGTTTGTGTGTTTGTGTATGTGTGTGTCTTATGTGTGCGCGTGTGTTTGTGTGTCTGTGTGTGCGTGCGTCTGAGCTGTGTGTGTGTGTGTGTGTGTGTGTGTGTTTGTTTGTCTATGTGTGTGCGTGTCTGAGCAGTGTGTGTGTATGTCTTATGTGTGCGCGTGTTTGTGTGTCTATGTGTGTGCGTGTGTCTGAGCAGTGTGTGTGTGTGTTTGTGTGTGTTTGCGTGTTTGTTTGTGTGTCTATGTGTGTGCGTGTGTCTGAGCAGTGTGTGTGTGTGTTTGTGTATCTATATATGCCCATGCGTGCATGTATGTATATATGTGTGCGTGCGTGTGTTGTTAGCAGGCTGAGCATACCGTTTACACAGGAGCTGTCACTAGTGACTTGTGAGGACCGTATAGCCGTATTCCAGAGGGACATTGTGGCTATTCACGCAGCAGGAAGGTGACCACTTCCGTGGTTCACGAGCGTGACATTTAAGATGAGGACAAGATGGGCGTGCGTGACACACAAACTGCAATTCCTCAGCAGTATACTGTAGAGATCTAGCGGTTAGTCAGGGGTTGTTCAAACGCATCGCATGTCGGGGCCTGTTTGTGACAGTAGTGTTGCATTATTCGTTCATTAGTTTATTTGGATCTCCATTCGTAGCTTCCAAGGTAGCGACTTATCTTCCTGAGGTACGTAGAAAAATTTTAAAATGCAACATACAGGTCATACTACATACATTCTAGATACTAAATCGCAAAACAAAGGTCCCTTGAATAAACATGACACCTCACTGCAGCTGAAAATTACAGAAGGCAACAGTGGGTATTTTAAGACAGACCGTCTTGAACCCATTTAAAGGGGTAGTGCGTATTATATGGAGAGATGCATATTCACTTATAAGGAGCTCCAGGGTGTGTGTGTTTGTTTGTGTGTGTGTGCGTGCGTGTGTGTGTGTGTGTGTGTGTGTGTGTGTGTGAAGCTTCATACGGATTCATACAGCTTCATACATATTAATAACGCATCATACATCGTAATATCGCTTCATACTGCTTAATTCCATTTCATTCAGCTTCATATTCCTTCATACAACATTGTACTACTTCATACATCGTAATATCGCTTCATATCGCTTCATACTCCTTCATACAGCGTCATGCTAGCAAAATGCTGTACAATATCTCTTGGCACCTCTAAACAAGGGATCCTATGTGACTTAGTGGCAAAAGGATCATTCTCCTCGTCTGTGTCGCTACACACGGAAGTTCCCTGCCCATGAAGGGAGGTTTTTAAACGGTAGCTTCCCAGCATAGCCTTTTTCTAAGCAACACATGATAGTTGCAATGTAGGAACTCTTATAGGACTGCCTGTCTGCCTCTGCCTCCTGCTTTACATTCATTTGAGGATTTCTCCTCCTTTTGAGGACGGTCTCTGTGGTTTGTTGAGGGTAGAATATGTTTGTATGTTTGTCTCTCTCTATATCTCTCTCTATCTCTGTGTGTGTGTGTGTGTGTGTGTGTGTGCGCGCACCCCAGCAGAATCCTCCAATTGCGAGCCAGCGTTGACATAACACTTTTTCCTAGGAACGGCTGATGTGGCAAAGTAAGCCATCATCCACACCTATGCCAAAACACCCCCGAGCGCTCGCTCACTCGCTCACTCACTCACTCACTCACTCACTCACTCGCTCACTCTCTCCCTTTTGACTAGAAAATATCTGTGTGAATCTTTCCCCTTGATTATCGCAGAGATATCACAAAGAATGAAATCATGTGATTGAAGCTGCAGTTCAGATGTTGGAAAGAGGAAGATGTTTGCATTTTAGGAGTTTTGAATGTAATTTGGCCTTATCTGAGAACCCCATATTTTCCACAAAGAATTTGTACTAAAAATTGAAAGTGTGTTTGAAATCAAGTATATCACTAGGTCATAGCCACTCGAGCTGGTTCTCCTCTAAATACAAATGCTTTCGCAAGAATTCTGTCTCATGTCTGGTCCTGTCTCCTGACAATTAGCTTGAACTCTTTGGGTGCCTGGCACAGAAGCCTGCGGAGGGGATGTTTATAGTATAGCGTCATGTTGCTAGTACCCTGTTAGCCTCGCAGTTTGTTGTGTGATGTCGAGGCCTAATCTTAAGGACAAAGGAGAACAGCCTTGTAATGACATTTCACTGGTATTGTTTATGTTAACTCCTCTCTCTCTCTCTATCGCTCTCTCTATCTCTCTCTCTCTCTCTCTCTCTCTCTCTCTCTCTCTCTCTTGCGTCACTAAAGTCCCTGACAGCTTGAGGTTACGCCTGCGTCACTGAAGCACCATATTGTATTTTTCTTCTAATTCGGTTAAATGTTTATGTCACCAAATGAGCCGTTCTCTTATCTTTTACCCTTGGTGGTTAGCGGCATCTCATTGAGCTCAAAATTCCATTCCTGTGTTGTGTGATGTCTCATATTGGCTGCTTATACTGTACATGGTCAGCAGTGGATATACAAGCCTGTGGAAGGTATAAATCCAACGAACCTCCTCTATCTGTGTGGGGAAGGTCCCTGTTTCAGTGTGAGCTGAAACAGGGACCCCCCGTTGCTTTTATAGGCTTGTAACATTCTCTTATAAGATGTCTTTACCCGACGAAACGTTGTTACACTGCAGCAAAGGGTGGCCGTGGGTAGAGCGGGGCGGCGGTTGATAGCTGTTCGCTGGTTCGAACCCCACTAACTCCTTACTAAGTGAGGTGTCCCTGAGCAAGACACTCTAACTGCTCACCCCAATGATCAGGTTATCGGTGTATGAATGTGTGTGTGTGGGTGAATGAGGTTAATAAGCGCTTTGAGTGGCCATAAGGTTTGGAAAGGCGTTTGGAAAGTTGTAAATGAAGTTTCATGCAACCTGCTGCTAGCTGCTACTTGGCATTGCGTAACTTAATGCTGCACCTTATTCTGTGAGAAATGCCATTTTGTTAATCCCATCTCTCTCTCTCTCTCTACCCCCCCGCCCCTCCCCCCACCATGGCAGCTTTGCGGTGATCGCATCGGGCTGTGCCAGCTGCCCCAGGCTGCTGTGCCGCAGGGAGGGCTGTG
>JAODUK010005564.1:0-10167 GCA_027564635.1 Typhlichthys eigenmanni
CCAGGCAGGCATGAGAGGTCATCTTCACCTGGGGACTAAGGATTGATATCCTTACAGAAGCTTATTTGTGTGTCACAGTATTGTAAGAATTAGACTGTCTGATGCATAACAAAGGGCCAGAGAAGCAGATAGAGACAGCACTTTTGATTTTGCATGCTGTCAGTCAGTTAAAGGAAGTGTGGACCAGGGCCCTGTAACTTGTATTGCTGATCTACTATTATTATATTAAAGCTGATTTTTATAAACTTGGACACAGTGTCTCCTCCTACTACAACTCTATAAATGAACACGCTGGAACTGGGTGAGAAGGCACCACCCATATTCCAACAATATATATATATATGTGTGCGTGTGTATATACTGTGTGTGTGTGTATATATGTATATACGTGTGTATGTACATTTTTCACGTACAGTGGCTCCATCCTCTCATTTGAAAAATCTATCTTGCATAACTGTGCTTTATTTCAGAAGCCAGTGCATCCTTCCACCGGTATCTTAGCTGTGTTTGTTGCTCTCAACTACTGTGACGTTGTCCATCTTGCTGGATTTGGATACCCCCTCTCTAGTGTCAAGAAACAACCAATTCACTATTATGGACAAGATACAATGATGTCTATGAAGGTGAGAAAAATGCATTTTTAAATGGGAAAGCCCCAATGAGGCAATGGCCCCTTGTTGTGACTTTATGTTGACTTGCATCATCTTTTGTAGAATTCATACCATGACCTCAGCCATGAAGCTGAAGCACTGAAAAGGCTGGAGGAATCAGGAGCCATCTTATATCTGCACTCACATACGTGAAGAAGGCAGGGGAGGAACACGTCGTAAAGTCACGTGACTATGGACCTGTTCCTAATAATCTAGATACCGCATCTCCACTTCATTGTCCTCAGATCAACATCTAACCTAATGGGCTTGTGTATTGTGGTGTGAGACTACTCCTAGCATGCATTAATTATGCAGTTCATGTGGTTGATTACAATGTAGTCACATATACATGACATTGTTGTATAGGCTATCTGACATTGCTCTTGCTTTTATTCAACCTATATCTCTATTATTTTGCACCTGGTTTGCTGTAGAACTGCATTGACTGCAGTTGTTATTATTTGACCAATAGCCAATTTCAGACTTCTCTACCTAATAGCAGCATGCAGTGAAAGTAAATTTGAACATTTGACATACAGCCTTTTGTTATGGTTGATTGATAGTATAGTGTTTTACCTGCCAAAGCATATTATCCTAATAATAAATAATTAATATATAAATAATTAAATTAGGAAAAAGTGACTGTAAACTACTGCAGAGAAGATTGTTGCACCAAATGGTCATTGTGAACTGATTTTGTATTGTTTTGTGGTACGAAGGTATGGATGAAGCAATCATTGAGACTCCATCAGGAGTTCTGCATTTGATGTTGAAGATGTTTGATCCAGTCCAATAAAAGTTGAATGTTGTCTTTTTACATTTACATTTAATGAACCGCTGACCTGATTCATACACAGAGCTGTGATGTCTACCACAACACACATTAAGTCCAACTACATATGGCAACTTGAATATTTTTTAATGCGATGATCAATTGCTTCTGGAACAATTTAAATATTTAGAAAAAGTGATGGACAAATTAAATATAATTATTAATTGCTTCATTGTCATATTAGGGAAAATATGTATTTTGAATTGTAATTAGCATATCAGGCATAATCAATTAATCTTTTTTTATTAACTACATTTTTTTCAGTTTGTGATTTTTAGATCAACTTTATTGATTAGTTTGCCCTTATATATTCATGATGGTAATTCTGAGATAATTGATCTTCCTACAAGATTGCACTTCCTACAAAACATAAACAGTGAGAGGCCCAGCATTTGTGACAAGTCTTGCTTCAAACCGCAAAACTGCCCAAATGAATGGTTCCATTTGTACTGTATATATTTGATTGATTATAGATCATACATATTTTTTACCCTCCTGTTGTGTTCCGGACAAATCTGAACGATTTTTTAAAAAAGTTTTCTCTTTGAAAAATGGGGAAAATGTAATCGTATTGTCATAAGGTTCGATGTCTTTGTCCACACAGGGCATCTAAACACACAACATACAAGTTGATAATTGTCATTACATTTTGGATGTTTTATTTAACTTTTGTAAAAGTGTTCCCGGTCAAAAAAAAAGATCATTAGAAAAATTTTCATTAGACATGAATGTGTGTGAGTAATGTATAAAATTTAGTTCAGGCACATGCCCAGTCATCAGATGGACAAACATCCTCTCCCAGACCATGTGAGTGTGTATGAGTGAACACACATGGCATAATAATACTGTCTGCATCTATTAGAACAATTCATAGTAACTAGTAATGTAGTGAACCCCAGTAAAAAAGGAATGTACTATTGTAGTAACTGTTTAAATAGATACTATAACTAATGAAGCATCCAATGAATATTTACTTGTAAAACTGAAGTAAATGTAAGAAAACTATTTAAATTGTTCATTAGCAATTTAGTACCAGTAAGAATGGAATATATTCTAGTAATTATTGAAGTGTATACAGTGTAGTAAATAATGAAAAAATATATGGCAAAAATTGCATCTGCTGTAGGCTACAACAGATGCTATTTTGTGCCATTGTGTTATTAAACTGACACCAAATAGTATGATAAGTAGCTTTTAGTATGTCTCATTTGAGTATTTTGTTGTCATAGTCAAAATAAACTATAAATTATGCATTTTTCTCAAAAATTAATAGTGAACTCAGGTCAATGAAGTCTAGAGGCCATACAAACATGTAATTTCCACAATAACTTATGTTGGTAAAAAGATCTAATACACAATAGACATTAGATGATATATGTATTATTAGGGATTTATAATCAGCTGTAATGGGGCAGTCATTTCTGACCGGGAATACCAAATTATTAAACATGAAACGAACACAACAATGTCAAGTATACAGTCGCCAAATTCCACTAGAGGGCATACAGCTTCCACGTTTAGCTATTGGCTTCATATGCATACAATGCATTATTCCTCTACTGCAGTGTTTCTGAAATGGAGCTGGAGCCGCTACTGCCCATAGGCGTATGTGGAGGTACTACAGGAAATACGTGATCATTTCAAAAGAATAGATGAGGCTAATTTTATAGTAGTAGCCCACTTATGCCATCAACGTTTTAGGCCTGTACATTAGCTACAACATAGTAAGTGTTTTCTCCTGGAGCTATTACATGTGCATATTGTTTAATCATTTACTTGTATTGTGTAAATGTGCAGGCTTAAAGAAACCATTAACATTCAATACTCCAAAAGCCTATAGTTTTCTTTTCTATGTACCAGTTATATTGAAAAATTGTTCCAGTAAAGGGGTAGAGTTTGAGATCCACTTCTATTATAGGCTACCTATGGATGCAATGCAAAAATCCAGGAATTTTCAGAGGAGAAAATATTTTATGGTAATGTTTTGTAATATTTGGTCATGTAGGCTATGGCAATTTGCAAGAAATGTGTGAAGTTTTTTAAGGGAATTTCTATGCCTATATCTTATCTTATATACCTATCAATATGACTGTGTCTCCTATACAACACAGAAAATAATAAAGTAGCCGATATTGATTAAAAAGTGAGATTATCATCTCAAAAGGTCATACATATCTGGCCAGGTCTATGTTAAAAATCGGGGTAGTTTAGGCTAGTGGCTGGGTGTACTCCTAGCTGGAAGGTCGTGGGTTCAATGTCAGTCTTTGGTCAGCCTAACTGCAAGCATCCTTGAACAAGATGCCTACCCCAACCTGCTCTTCATACCTGTAAATGTACCCATTGTAAGTGGATACAACATATGCTAAATGACCTAACTGCAATAAAGACATTAATGCTTACATTCATACAATCAGTCAGAAGTATATGCTCTATGCTCTCTAAAGGGTCAAATGATCACCACTCCAATTTGGATTCAACTTAATTGGCTTCCTGTAAAATTGCCTTATCAACTTTAGACGACTACTCACGTACAAGGCCCTTCACAATCTGGCTCCCTCCTACCTTTCTGACATTCTCCTTGCATATACTCCCTCCCGATCTCTCCGCTCCTCCTCTACAGGGCTTCTGGTCACCCCCCCCATTCCTCCTCTCCACCATGGGGGCTCGGGCCTTCAGCTGCTCTGCCTCCAGTCTCTGCAATGCCCTTCCCCTGCTCATATGACATGCTACCACGGTCACCTCCTCCTAAACTTATTAAAACCTTATAAAAACATGTAAACTGTTGTTTCACTCTCTTGTCTCCCCTGCCCTCCCAATAAGCCTTGATTATTCATTTATTTTGTATATATCTTTCCAAATCTTTTTGATTTACTTTTTAACAATGATTTACTATATTGTTTGAAAAATGTATATTCCTATGTCCATTACTATAGTATAGTTTTGGATGCAAAATCACGGGACAGCCAAACACACTTGTTATAAGGTAATGTAATTACTATACTGTATCAGTTTTACATTTGTACAAATTGCCAATCGATATGTTACCAGAAGAATGTAGTATCATGTCGCAGTGTACCTTTTACCGGTACCGCCATCCATCCAAAACAAAATAGGCGTTTGCTGCCTGAATAGCTTCACTTTCAATTCTGATAGGCTTTGCAAGAATATTTCTCATTAATTGAGAATGAAACACAACAAAACTAAAGCGACTATAGTTTTTTCTTAGCAGTAGTTAAGTAACTATATTATTACTAGTAAGCCTATTTTTCTAGATAGGGGCTGTGGGAATGTACGGTACCAGCATAAACCAGCAATAGGCTCTAGTAAACGGTTTTATTTATTTTTCATTTAAACCCCCTGGAGCAGTTGGGGGGGTAGGGGGTTAGGCATCTTGCTCAAGGATGCTTACAGGTAGGTCAACACCGGGGTTTGAACCCACAACCTTCCGGCTGATCCCCTAGATTTAAATGAGAAACTGAAGCAGCCATCGTGTAGCTAAATCCTGGTGTTTTCCAAATTCTCCCATTATTGTTAATGAAGCAACATTGGATGTATGGATGTTATCAAAGTCGTCTCTGATGTTATGGTCAGCTCAGAGACGCGTGTCAGCTGTCCGACAGACCCACCCTTGGTCGTTGCTACCTCGATTCTGGCGAAAGGTCCATTCACAGCCAGACTACCGCGACAGCTGTGTCATGTTGGTTGTATCTTACTTTTGATGACACACAATTTGCCGACACATGATGTAGTCTATTACACATGACGTTCGATTTAGAAGGTTCCCGTGTTCGGACAGCTATGCTACCTCTCTCCATGTCTCCCTGCTTCCCTTGATGACTCCTTTACATTTTTACAGTATTTAGGCTAACTTACGGGAAGTATTTTGAGGCGCCACGATCTGCCATTGCTGTGAAAAAATGATCCATTCGAGTGAACGGAGATGGATTAACTCTGTTCTTTCCATGGCTCTGGCTATAGGTAGTTCTATAGCTTGGGGGTATAGTTAATAAAGGCTGCTGGTCCAATCAGCGTGGGTTAGTGAGATGTCATTAAAGCCAAGCGTTCAAAATTGTGGTAGAACTAAATTAGGGGCAACACGGTGGCCCAGTGTATAGCACTGTAGCCTCACAGCAAGAAGGTCCCGGGTTGCAACCCCGGTCATCCCAGCCTTTCTCTGTGTAGTTTGCGTGATCTCCCTGTGTCTGTGTGGGTTTCCTCCGGGTGCTCCGGTTTCCACCGCTATCGAAAAAACATGTCAGGTTCACTCTCCAGTCAGTGCCATTAGCCAGCGCCACTACCTGGAGTTGGTCCCCAGGCGCTGCCTACGTCTGTCTCCCTTGAGGGATGGGTTAAATGCAGAGAAACATTTTTGCTATGTGTATGTGACAATAAAAGCACCTTTATCTTTATGAGGCAATCAGGTCTACTCCAAGTAGGAGGAAACGACTGTGAACACTTCCCAATGGATTGTTACACCAGGCTATGGAAATGGTCCCCTACACCTGTTTATTGATATGCTCTCCCCACGAGTTGTACGCTACAGTATGGAATATGTAATAGTGGTTAACTACTCCAATTGACATATAATTTGAAATACAAGACCTTACTGTAGACCACAACCCCCATGTAATTGATTGAAAATATACCCGGTCCACAATGATTGCTGTGGGTCGTAGTCCAAGTAGCCTATATCTCACGATGGCAGGGACATAATCAGGGAGTGTCTTTTATGATTTTGTCTTATGTGAGTTAATGTGACGACTCTAAAGAGTTCTGACTATGGCTTGGGTTCTCAGCTATGAGGCTGCAAGAATATTTAGAAGGAATTGCAATATTTCCTGTGTGAAAAATGATTGATTCAGATGTATTAAACAGATTCAATTACAGACCAAATAGAATGGGAGAATACTGTCCAACCATTGGCCAAAACAGTGGAGCACCACTATGGGGTCCATGGGCAGAACGTGTCAGACTGCATCTGAACCATGACTAAAGTAATCAATTTCTTAATAATTTATCAGGTACTTTCTCAGTCTATCAGATTACATATCAGACGCATTACACCTTTGCAATGTCTCTGTGAGTGGAGCCCAGTAGAGTGTGTGTGTGTGTGTGGTTTTCTACCTAGAGCGAGGGCATCTGCCTTGGCTCACAGCTACTCCTCCACAGCCAAGAGAGCGGTCGTGAGTCAGGTGCTCATGCAAACACAACGTTTCCCTGGGAACCGAGAGGATGTGAGTAGGCGTGAGGAGGAAAAAAAACAGTTTGTCTTGCTGGTTCTCCTTCCTCACACTCCAAAACCATTCCCTTTGCTGGTTTGGGCACTCCCTGTGTGTAACATTCAGGGTGATTTCCATTCCTTCCTTATTGCAGTGAGAATGTGGTGGAGAAAGCAGTGCGCACATTTAGCTGAAACTGAAAAGGACAACTCCAAAATGCAATTGGTGTGATATGTATTCCTTGTAGTACAGTATGGCTGCATGATGGGTTTGGCTTGGAATCTCGCTACTGTCATTAATAGATGCAACTTGTGCTCTTGTATTGAAGACTTGTTAATGGATACTTCATGTTTAATTCATCCGTACCTTGGCTGCTACACTAAATACATTTGAGCTGTTTAGGTTTACAGGATGGCTTTGTAAACGTCAGTAAACACAGCAGTACTGTATATTAATAATAACTCTTAGATCTGAGTGTCAAAATGCTGCTCTCAAAGCATTTATTTTCAGTGTAGATTGCCAGCTGATGTTCTATATAGTATGTTTTTTATTTTTCCACAAGCAAACACATATCTTCCAAAAATTCAAAGTTATTATGGTTCCTCTCTTGAATAACAAGGTAGACTTAAATATATAGTCAGCTATTGCATGCTAATTGTAAGATAATAAGTTGTAAAATTCACCAAATATCACCTCGCATTTCACTAGTTTACCATTCTCTGTGCGTGTTGAAAAAATAACCTGATATGTCCACAGTAAATAGCAACATAAACAAAGTGGTCAAAGCCATAGTACCACGCTTTGCTTCACAATGCACTTCAATGAATGGGGTGGTGCCGCGGAGTGATATTGTGAAAATTTGAGCTCGAAGTTAGAAAACGTTCTCGAGAATAACTGTGCCTTTAATGCTGCTAATGTTGTAAAGTTGTAAAGTCTTGGATGTGACCCACTTGCAAGCCTATTGGGATGATCAGTTTGGCAAGAGTGTTCATGCGATTACACTTTCTCCAGGCCCCAACATTGAATGTCTAGCATTTTGTGAAAAGCAGAGGAATTTGGTATTAAAATATGGACAGCATGTCCAACTATACCTGGAATATGCAGGTGTACACTGTTAAATCCCCTGGGGAAGCACCTGAAAACGATCATGAGCATGCTGGTGGTACTAGACATTATGATGCCTTTTTCACACCGTACACCCTGGGTGAGGAACTGCTGAAAAGGAAGCTTCACTATGAGCTCCTTGCGATGAAGAACAGTACGGTAACATCTTCAAAGTTTGCATTCACTCCAGAGACACTGTCGTATTGTCCCGAAAAGGGAAAAATGTCCTGCTGATGAGCACCGTGGTGAAAGCTCATATTGAGAGAAGACTTCACCATTCCAACAGCATCAACAGCTGCTGCAACTGTTGTGAAGGACATCCAAACGGCGACGCACACCCCAGCTCCTCCAGTTGTTTAAACTGAAGGCAGGAATGTGGCATGTGCCAGGTTTGTCTCAACACAAATGACTACAAGACCAGCAACACCTGTGTGAAATGCAAACAAATATGTCTGCAAGGAGCACACACACTCTCTGCACATCATGTGCACAGTAGTGCAGACAAAAGGCTGGACTGTGCCTACTGGTGGGCTGTAGGGAAAATAATATGCTGTTTATTTTCGCTGTTTGTATTCTGTCAAACTCAAATCTGTCTCACACATACATATTTGCATACACTGCAAAAGATATCTGTATACAGTATGCATGTATATGAATATGTATCTATATCTAACTCTACTATAACTAAATGTGATCAGATCGTATTTTTTCATTTAAAATCTATGGACTTGCTTCTAGTATAAATTAGAGGCCTATTGAGAGAGAAATGTCTGAAAATACTGAAAGTACCATGATCCACAAATACTCCATGATTTACAAATGCAAGTTGCTATACACAAACACAGAATGCCTTACCTGTGATTGTATGGTGATATAATAATATGTTATAAAAGGTATTCTAGAAGAGTTCAGGGGGGGTTATTTAGTAAGTCAACAAAGAATCCAAAAACTTTTAACTGATAAAATATGTTAGTACATTTGAGGTATACAGGTGAAATAACAATTTTAACCAGAACATTGTAGACCTACCGTGAATATATATTCACCAAATAATATTTAATAATATTTAACACCTACTGACCTACTGTATGTGTGTGAAAAATAACTGCACAATTAATTATTTCTGACATTGGTACATGGTGTATTCATATCCCCATATACCATGGCAGGAATCCAATGTTACTCATATATTTTGCCTTGCAAATCACCAATCAGCATGCAAGGCCTGTTAAAATGAGAGAGAGAAAAAACGGTGGGAGGTCATTGGAGGCACCATTAGCAGTTTCACAGGGGCATAGTGTGTGCTTACAGCTCAGAGGACAGGACAGCTCCTCAGATTCAGTGCTGAATATATTGCTGTGGTTATTTTGTGTGTGCCTGTGTGTTGATTGTGCTCAATTGAACACATATTACACTGGATATTACAGGGATTTGCTTAGCCAGGGCATTCTTATTATGATTATACTCATCTCCTCACATACATTCTTATATACACATGTATTTTATATTCACATAATTAGAAATACATTTTGCTTTGTGTATTCCACTTCTGCATGTGGTCCCAGCCAGGCAACTGCTCACATACCTCCCTGGGTACATGTTCCCTGGTTGAATCACTGATCCATGGGTTTGATCCCAGCACCATCCCATCTGACAATCTGCTGCTCTGCTTGTATGCTTGTCCTCGCTGGTGGTCGCAACGGCGACTTAACAGTGCAAAGACGGCGGTAGCTAGCTAGCTACTGTATATACTGTGCATACGGTATGGCTATATTTAGCCATGTGTTGTTATGGCCCTGTTCAATTAACAAAATCACCAATTGCCAACATTGACATCAAGCTTAAAGATTATTTGTGGAATGAGTGTAAAATGTAGAGCAAAGTGCTGTCTCGAGCTTTGTTCGTGTACCTGACTGTAAAACTCAGTGGATCTTTTAGGGTAATAGCCAACTGAAAGTTATTAGATCAGCAAAGTTTGATGACAGGACATACATTAGTTGTTTATATATAGTTGTATGGTTGTTTACCATAACATGCTATGACCCAGACAAACATGATCTTGTTCTGCTTTGTCAGCATTGGCATGAGCAATATTATTGCACTGTTGTGGTGGTAACACACATCACTTGTGTTTCATGCTCAATTTAACCTTTAATATCAAGTCAGTTTTTTTTAATCTATATGATGTGTAAAGTGTTTTCCCCAGCATATACCATTGCTAACAGCAGCTTCATTAAAATCATTCATTATGTTTTATAGCATCCTCTCCGGGAACCATCACCTTATCGTGGTGGAGAGGTTTGTGTGTCCCTATGATCCTGACAGCTGTGTTGTCTGCAGCCTTGTGCTCCTGGTAGGGTCT
>JAODUK010005565.1:0-10167 GCA_027564635.1 Typhlichthys eigenmanni
AAACCATTGTCGTACTAACATAGTTCGGCACTTTTGGGAAACAGTCGTACTTCGGCTGTTTGTTAATTCAACGATGCGTATACGATGTAAGTTCAATGCTAGCCTCAACCACACATCTTTGTTAATCCTTGCTTAAAATTAACCAAATTATTCATACAAAAGACGATAAATGTACTGTACAATGCAAGAACCTACTAATCTATAATGTTTCTTTGCGCCACCTGGTGGATGACTTCAACATTGCCGGACATTTTAGATTTTGCCTCAACCCGTATTGCGTCACGAAGAGAGTTCCTGCAGAAATTTCGACCGCAACGCAACGGAAATATCTGTCATTTTAAAATGGCATATATGTATGCATAGTAAAAGGCTCTAAAGCTTTATAGCCTGTGTCCGTCCGTCGATCTACTACACTACAGTAGCATATACATCCAGTCCAACACAGAAAATGAACGTCATTTTATCTTGTTACAGAGTTTTAAATATAGGCTAATATTTTCTATGCTTAAAAAACACAATAGAATAGCCTATGGAGAAGTAGGCTATCAGTAATAAGAGTAGTCCTTGTTCCTCTTTTAGAGCTCTCCATCTGCAGAAATATTTTTCCATATTGACACTTTATTTTCACGTTTTTCCTTGCCAAAACATGAGGAATACTGGGTTTTACTTCACGAAGAAATGCTTGGTGCTTGCATCGGCGTCTGCCATTATTCAGTGCTCTGTCAGATCTGCTGTGCAGAATCAGAATACGCTGCAGACTCATGCAGTGCTCATTGACTCTGATCCACGTCTGTCAAAGTAGGTGAAACTTCCAAATGTGGTCTGTACTCAGCAACAACAACTGTGGAAATTGCTATATCAACAATAGTGAGAGATGGTCATGAAAGGTGTTAAGGTCTTGGGATTACAGTATCCCTTTTCATATAAAATGTGTTTAAACATTGTAGAATGTTAAGATATTAGGTAGTGCAGCTTTAAACAACAAGGAACAAAAACTGTGGGGAAATATTTTTTATTAGCCTATAAAAAGAATACAGTATTATATGTAAACAGTTGACATGGTAAGCGATAACAGTCAACAGCTCAACAAAGTAGCCACAAAGTAGCAGGCTATGGAACAATGGTAAATGGGCTTTGGGATGTTTTTTTTCAGATTGTTTAATATCTTTACAAAATAACAGCACTGCATAGGAGAATTACAATAGTCCAATGTGTTAATCTGAGTGCCATTAAGAAAAAATACATCAAAATATTGCAATAAACATTTTTCTTTTTGAATTATTGGAATTAGGCTATGACTGTAAGGCCCATTAATTGCTGGTGGGGCGCAAGCATTTTGCCGCAGGAGGTAGGACTGGGCGATATGGACTAAAAATCATATCCCGATATATTTAGGTTGAATACCGATACATAATATGCAATATATATGCATTTTCTCTAAAGTGGGTTAAATGTTCAAAGATAAAAAAACAGTAAACCTGACGGAAATATTTTTATTTTTAGCAACTTAATTGTAGCTGTACATGGTTAAATCCGTAGCAGAGAGGTTGTGAATATTGCAGCTATAATAACTGTTTAATCAATTTAATCCACATTTGTTTTGATTACAGGGTACCATAACATACTAGCTGGCTACCTGTATCTGTTTGTCAGAAACAGAAGTTGAGCATGTGACTCAGTATCTGCTCTCTCATTGGCTACTCTGAAAAAAGGTGCAACTATAACTATCGATATAAACGATATTGTCTAATTTAATATCTCTTTTGAAAATATAGATATAAAGTAAATATCGATATATTGCCCAGCCCTAGCGGGAGGCTATGCTTAGTGTTCTATAGCCAGCTTTTGCCCTTTTTCTACTGATGTCAATTTGCATGATGGTGGGTGAGGGAGATTCTTACACTCAATGGGGAAAAATGCATATAAAATATAATTTTTTTGGGGATTCACAATGGGTTATGGGATGCACAGTTCCTTAACAATTACAATATGTTATGTACAGTCTTGTACCTTTGCCTTTTTCCGTTTTGATTAAATATTTTTTTCTCTGAATAAAATTGTTTATCGTTGTAGCATCCCGGCTGAATGATGGCCTTACTCTCCAACTGATTGTTTACGTACATACTTTATTTGAGATGATAATTGGTGTGAACACACTGTAAAAGTTAATAAAACAAGCAGAAATAAAATGTCTTTAAACATACCAGGAAATATCAATATCGTATGATCTTCTAATATTTATCCACGTATCAAATATATTTTTTGTGAATTAATACTTGCAAATATCATCATGAAATCACACCTTTACACATTTTAACTAATATATTGACAGTCACCATTAGAGTGCTTCAACACATATTTTACTTTAAATGTGCATGAGAAAAATAATGTAGGCTACATAACATCTGAAATACAACTTAAAATGACCTACACAATATAATATGTTAAGATACAGTTGTCAAGATGTTACTAAACCGTACATTCTTTACCTACCGTAGCAGGTTTAAACCTAATAACGTTCGCTGCTCAAGCAAGACAGAATGCAGTAAATCGTCTAATAGAGCAATTTGCTAGTTTACACATACAGCTTTCTGACATTTATAGTGACGTCGTTTAGCATCATTTAATTTTGCAAGTACTAGAGAAGGCCTGTAGAGGCGCCAGAGTTCTAATTATTGTGCTGTATGTGGAATGCAGACGGACTGTACATCTCTTGCTCTACAGTATCTGTGAGAGGGCCATTGAGTAGATCATGACATAGTAGCTTTTATGTATAATTTACATTCAGATTTATTATTTATTCCTTTTTCAACCGGGTTTGGTAGTTCAGTAAAAAAAAATCTGAAAATACTCATTTTTTATTTTTTAAATTTTATTTAGTATGCCTATTTGTCAGGGGCGAGATACTAAGATATTGCTAACTGTATTTATATTCTCCAAAAATAGGCTACACGTTGTTTTATACAGTAAGTTATACTGTAAGTTATACTATAGCCTACAGTAAGTATAGTAAGTTATACTGCAAGTTGTCCATCACCTGCGTTAATTAGGTCAGTATCGGACTGATTTCCGATATCAGTATCGTATCGGTGCTATCCCTAGTTCAAAGCGCCACAAGATGTAATTTTGTTTACCTATGGAAACATGGTGGGAAGTCCTGATCTTCTACGCAACCCGGATCTCTGAAATTCGTAAAGTTAAATTTAGTATTTTCATTAAGTTGAGTCTCTGTTGCTCAAGCTTGTGTCACTTTACCGTAAGCAAAGACTGAAGATCCAGCACTTTTTGTATTCCTACTTGTTATGCTACCGTTTGTAATTCACAGGTTAGCTGGTAGCCTCTACGAATGTTACATCTGTTTAGCTCACTATGATGTGAGTTGGGCTTTTGATCTTATAACAGGAAATTTCCCGGTTCGAAACCAGACCAGAGCTTTACACCATTTTACATTTTATAAATGTTTGTCTGTTTTAAATGCTACACGAACTTAATACATTTCCATAATGTTCCTGTTTTATTTGGCCTCAAATCCGCATAACAATTTATATTTTTCTGAATGTAGAAACACTGTGCAGCATGGGCTCATAAAAGGTCACGTGAATCAATTCCCCGTAGGCTAGGCCATATACTCATCTCTACCGCTAGCAAAACGGCTAAACTTAAATAGCGTCTGCCTCCTAGTCTCCGCAAGCGTCGGGAAGAGTCTATCGACCGCAAATATGTGATTAGTTATTACAGGACATACACTATAAGCAATTAAACAATTATCAACCGTGTTACTTTGGTTATAATGTACAGTATAAGCGACTTGTTAGCTAACAGCTGTCTATCTAACCTAGCATAGCTATACAGTGCATGCAAGAGACATGATTGTAGCCTATTAACATACTGTATGCTGCATTCACTTTACAGGTCAGTCATTCTAAATTTTGACTTTATGAACACTGGCTGTCGAAACGCATATCTGGCGCCCCATTCTAGTTAGAGATTATGTTTTGCTCACTTGTATATTATTGATATCAATAATATATTTTTTTGTTTATGCATTCATCTTGGCGGGAGGAGCAGGTTAAGGAGGTGTTGTATGTTTCCATGCGAAATATAGGCTGTAAAGCCCTTTGAGACTGTAATGTGATTAAGGGCTATATAAATAAACTTGACTTGAATCTGACATAACAATTATTCAAATACCTTAGACTGTGCAGAAAAATGATATGTAACCTAATAGCCTATGGTTAATTAGTTGTGCATTTGTGATTGTGTTGTTCACAGCAGTAGCCTATTTAAACAACAAAGACCAAAACTGTTGGGAAATAATTTGTATTAACCTATAGAGTTCACAAGTCACTTCCGCAATATGGGACCTAATTTAGAAAACATATGCATTTTAGTCAATGGCGATAATCTATTTATAATTTGATCCCGTTTGAAATTTATCACGAAGTATACATATGATGTTTGTCTGTTTAAAAGGTAATTGTTAAAGTCAAGAACGTTGCAGTTTGTTGTACAACTATAACGTAATCTTTGGTTTTGTTTGTAACCGCACAGTGAACTACAGCTTTCGTCTCGCACAACATGCGTCACCAAAGAAATGCTTTCTTTGGCCTTGATGTGGCACGAGAAAGTCATGACATCACTTAAGCGACTTATTGGTTTGTAGTCATACCAAAAATAATGTAATGTAAAACTTGTAGACTACAGTTATGTCTAATGTAAAAACAATTTGCCGCTGATGGATATCAGGTCCACTACAGGTTGGTCGATATCCACTCGGAGTCCAAATCTTTCTGTAAACGTTTATTAATAGAACAGCTTGATTCTTTCCATTGTAGTTCAACACGTGACAAATGTGTGTGTGTGTTGTTGTTGTTGTTGTTTTTTTTGCATTGATGTATACATTAGGCGAAGAACGAATCCACAATTCTTGATTAAAAATTTACATTTAGCATAATTGGAAATGAACAACTTAAAAAGAGAAGGAGTTACCCCGCCCGGAGGAAGTTTGGGCCCCCAGTCTGAAGCCAGGCCCAGACGGAGGGCCCGCTGGCGAGCGCCTGGTGGCTGGGTTTGCCACGGAGCCCAGTCGGGCACAGTCCGAAAAAGCAACGCGACACCTCCCTCTCCATCCAATGGGCACACCACTCATGAGAGGAACTGTAGTGGTCGTGTGCGCTGTCACATGGGTGGCGGTGAAATCAAAGGCCTCGACGGGTCAGACCCGGGCAGCAGAAGCTGGCTCTGGGGACATGGAATGTCACTGTGGGGGAAGGAGCCAGAACTTGTGCAGGAGGTCGAGCGCTACCATTTAGATCTGGTGGGGCTTACCTCTACGCACAGTCTTGGTAAATGGACTGCATTTATATAGCGCTTTTCTAACCTTTCGGCCATTCAAAGCGCTTTACAGTATTGACTCACATTCACCCATTCACACACATTCATAAACCGATGGCGATTGCTGCCATGCAAGGCGTGACCAACCACCGGGAGCAGTTAGGGATTAGGCATCTTGCTCAAGGATGCTACAGGTAGGTCAACACCAGGGTATGAACCCACAACCTTTTGGCTGGAACCTCAACACCCAAACCACTAGACCATCCTGCCCCCTTGGTTGTGGAACCATACTCCTGGGAATGGACTTTATTCTACTCTGGAGTTATCCAGGGTGTGAGGCGCCGGGCGGGTGTGGGGATACTCACAAGTCTCTGGCTGAGCGCCGCTACGTTGGAGTTTATCCCGGTAGACGAGAGGGTTTGGTGGGGAAAATTCTGACTGTTGTCTGTGCATATGCACTGAACAGCAATTTGGAGAATTCAGCCTTCTTAGAGACCCTGAATGGAGTCCTGTATGGGGCTTTAGTAAGGGACTCCATAGTTCTACTGGGAGACTTCAACGTGCACGTGGGCAATGATGGAGATACCTGGAGAGGAGTGATTGGGAGGAATGGCCTCCTTGATCTAAACCCAAGCGGGCATTTGTTGTTAGACTTCTGTGCTAGTCATAAGATAGGGTGAGAATCTTAGCTATCCGTGAGGAACTCGAAGTAGAGCCGTTGCTCCTTTGCATTGAAAGGAGCCATTTTAGGTGATACAGGCATCTTCCTTGGAAAGTGTTCCAGGCATGTCAGGCTGGGAGGAGGCCTCGGGGAAGACCCAGGACTAGGTGGAGAGATTATATCTCCACACTGACCTGGGAACGTCTCAAGATTCCCCAGTCAGAGCTTGCTAATGTGGCTTTGGAAAGGGAAGTTTGGGGTCCCTTGCTGGAGCTGCTGCCCCTGCAACTCGAATCCGGAATAGCGGGAGAAGATGGATGGAAATAAACATATCTATTTTGATCGAAAGGCTTCCCCCCCTAAAGTAGCCTAGGCTATGGCACAAAATGAGCTTTTTGAAGACATCAGAGTAAAACAATTTGAGAGAGAAAAGAAATTACCTAACTAGCCCATGCCTCAATAAATAATTAGCCGAATTCATTCAATAATTCAAAATGTTCTTGTTGAGGTTACAGTATGGAATAATTACACTACCGGCATTATTTATTTCATATATATATATATATATATATATGAATAAAGGATATATTTGGAATTAAAAGGATGGTTAAACACTTTCATGAAGCAGCATCAACTGCTGAACTGGCTGTTCGACAATAGGCTTGCCAGAACTTTGTCCATCCATCCCGTCCATCTTTGCTCTTCTCACAAGTCCGTCTTCATCAGTCTCTACAACTTTGGCCAATCTCCACTCATTCCGTGGCAGATCATCCGCCTTCTCCAAGACTATGTCGTTGACCTTTAAGTTTCTTTTCTAATCGAATATTAGAGAGGTATTCTTTTCTCGTCTCTAGAACGACTTCAGAATTGCGCCGCAAGATACTGGACATGACGCCACCTCTTACGCACGCATTCTTTAAGAAATCTGCCAGGATGTGGGAAGGCTGCAACAGATTTCATGGTCAGCAGGTGATTGGGTGTTAATGGTTCAGGACTGTCTGGATCACTCAGGTTGTCAACTGTGAGCGGACGATGGTTCACGGTAGCCATTGTCTCGTCCGCAGCGAACCATCGCCCAGTCTGCCTGAGTGAGAGAGTGGAGCAAAGAACATTCTGTACTGTCCTAATTTGTCTCCCATACACCACCTGCATGGCTTGTGTGGGGAGCATTGCTTCTCAGCCAAATATGCGGTCAAATGATGATCATCTAATTGCTTTAGAGCTTCTCTTAGTTCGTTTTTAGCTCCAACAAAATTGCTTCCTTGTTAAGATCTTATCTGTTGAACTGTTCCTCTTATGGCAATAGAACATCGAATGCCATTGATAAAGGCATGTGTCGACATGTCATATAACATTTCAGTGTGGACTGCCCAACAGCATAGGCAGGTGAAAAGGAAGTCATATCTCCTGTGGACCTTATGTCCTTGCTTGGTAAGAAACGGACCAAAACAGTCCATTCCACAATAGGTGAATGGAGGTGATGGATCTACACGCTCTGCTGACAGATCTGCCAGCAGAGCGTTAGATAGCACTGTGACCTCACAGCAAGAAGGTCCCGGGTTTGAACCCCGGTCGACCCGGCATTTCTGTGTGGAGTTTGCATGTTCTCCCCGTGTCTGCGTGGGTTTCCTCCGGGTGCTCTGGTTTTCCCCACTATCTAAAAACAGGTCAGGTTCACCCTCCAGCCAGTGTCATGTGACCAGTGACACTGGCTCCTATCTGGAGTTGGTCCCCAGGCGCTGCACAGTGGCTGCCCACTGCTCCCTTGAGGCATGGGTTAAATGCAGAGGATGAATTTTGCAACATATATGTGTATGTGACAATAAAAGCACCTTTACCTTTTTCCTTGATGTCTGACCTGCTCATGACATTAAGCTATTATCAACTTAGTAATGTGATGACCCTTTGGAATAATCACTGGATGTTTCTGTGAGGTAGGTAGGGATGCATTTTTCAGGCTTCCTCCCACCTTAAGGATTCCATCTCAATGAAGAAAGGCATTCAACTGATAAAGTTTAGTTTGAAACGGAAGTCTTTTTCCCATACTGAGCAACTTAATTTAATCCGTATACACTTGTCTTTGTAAGTCTTTCACAATAATATTCTGTGCATCTTCTCACTCCTGTAAAGTGCTGGGATTTGTTCACTTATCTCTCTTGGCGCGACAAGAAGATGCGCAATTGCTTGAGTGGCATTATACCATGAAGAAAACTTAGAAAAGTGGTCTGAGAGACTTGCTTGTTCTGCTACTTTTACTTTTAGTGTTAAACCCCTTTTCACTTCAGGGTCTCCAATCATTATTTCTGTGCTGACATCTGCAGCTGGCAATATCGCCTGCCACAAGAATTTAAACCAATCTGAACCTCTTGAGGCAAGATCTGCCGGATTTTTGTTGGTAGGGACATGCACTATATTGCTAAAGGTTTTGGGATGCCTGCCTTAGCACATGAAGGTTGATGACATCCCATTCTTAATCTGTAGGGTTTAATATCGAGTTGGCCCACCCTTTGCCGCTATAACTGCTTAACTCTTCTGGGATGGCTGTCCACAAGGTTTGTGGACATGGGAATTATTGACATCAAAACCGGAGGGCCTGTGTTGTTTACTGGGACGTTCTACTTGCTTTTGATTTATTGGCACTTCCACTCATTTTAAATTCACCGGACATCTACGGTTCCGCAACCTCACGTCTACGACGGAGGATTATAACCTCCGCCATCAACTGCCTACCATCCATCATCTCGCATGGCCTTATCGTCAATGTAGATTAATCCCATTTCATATCCCCTGAAATATTCGTTTGCTAAGCTCCTGCTACTAAATTCAAAGTTCTTTAAACCCCCTCCAGCTCTGTTTTCCATGGCCGAGATATATTAATCGTGGGACTCGCCTCGTCCAGCAATTAACAGGCATTGTGAGCTCCACTAGATTCATACAGTGACTACAAACCCGATCTCCAATAACTGCCTTAAAATTGCATTATTCAATGTCCGATCCCTCTCTGATAAAGCCCCACTCATCCACGAGTTTGTAACGGACAAAAAACTTGACATTCTATGCCTAACGTAGACATGGCAAAAACCAAATTATTTTTTCCATCTTATTCAAGCCGCACCACCTGGATATGTTAACAGTTCTCAACCTCGCACCACTGGACAAGGGTGCGGGCTTGCAGTTCTTTCCCGTGACATTCTGAAAGCCAGATCTGTTAGTAGACCAGCATATACTACATTTGAATGTATAGCCTTTAAACTCACTGGCTCCAAACCTCTGATTGTTCTAACTATATATAGACCTCCCAAACTATCTGACTTGACTCTGAATTGTCCTCACTACTTGCTTTGATTAGTGCTATGTCCCCCAATATACTGCTTTTAGGTGATTTTAATATTCATGTTGACCGAACAGCTAGCTGTTCATTTGCTGCTGATTTTATATTGCTACTCGACGACTATAATTTCATCCAAAATGTAAATTTCCCTACTCACAACAACGGTCACTTCATTGATCTAGTCTGCTCCACTGGTGCTTCTCCTGTAAATGTCACTGAGGGATTACCTCCCCATATCTGACCACAAACCCATCTTGTTTGAAATATTTGCCCCCCTCCCAAAGCAATGACCCAACTGCTCCACCAAATTTAGAAATATAAAAAAACATTAATCCTATTGAACTCATGAGCGTGATTGACACGTACCCCTGTACCACTTCTATGTCCCCCCTGGAACTCAGCACTCACTACAATGACAATGCCTTTCCTCCTCTCTGGATACCCTTGCTCCCCTCACAGCCCGCTCAGTCTCATTCACCCACACTGCCCCCTGGTACACCCCTTAACTAAGGCAGCTGAAAGCTGCCGGACGGCGTCTTGAGCGTCTGTACAAGAGGACTGGAGAAGAAGCTCACTCACAAGCTTACATGGATCACCTCTCAAAGTACTAAACTGCCCTTTCAATAGCCAGGTCTACCTACTACTCTGACATCATCAAATCTGATAAAAACCCCAAAGTTCTTTTTTCAACTGTTATTAATCACTTACTCCAACCTCCCGATAACGCCCACGCCAACATTTACATTTACGGCATTTGGCAGACTCTTTTATCCAAAGCGACTTACATGTAGTACATTTGTCAGTAGTTGGACAGGTCGTATACCAGCAATTATAAGCAAAC
>JAODUK010005566.1:0-10167 GCA_027564635.1 Typhlichthys eigenmanni
GAAAAGATATGCTCACATATTTGCAAATATGTGAGGGGTGTACTCACTTTTGTGAGATACTGTATATATGTGTGTGTGTACATGTGTGTGTATATACAGTATCTCAGCACCTTCAATGAACACTGAAGGTGCATCATTGTTACTTTCCCAACCTTCATTCTATGTCTGGATGTGTCATATTCGAGCAGAAGCATCTCAGACCAAAACAAATGCTTTGTAGGTCAAACACACATGCACTAACATGCATGTGTGGCCGGTCTGGCTATGAATACAGGAGCTCTGATTACAATACACACATGTGGTGTGCAATGTCATTCTGTTTAGGATGCAATTTACTCCCCGATATCTTATTGTTGGACGCTATATTAAAGTTTCAAATATCATATAGAGCACATTCTAAAGGTGGACTCCTAAACTTATCAATGCATTTTTGCACCACGGCTCCGTTTGTAGTTTGATTCACAACTGTGAATGAAAGGGTGCGTGACTAGGCGAAGAGAAGAGCCTCCAGCTAAAGGGACAATGTGAATGGGGCGTGCACTAATGTCAAACAGTGTAGTGTAGACATATCAGGATTGTATACATTTTAAACTTGTATTACTGTAATAACGAGAAAATCTTTTTTTTGTTTGGTTCCTTCAGATGATCTCCATGGTGATGATCTCCATCGGTGTATATGCTCGCATGATGAAACATGCAGGTAAATTATACACAATGGATTACTCATTGCCCACACTTTTTAGGTTGGTATTCAAAGTGTATTTATTCAGATCATACATACATACATGCATACATACTGTACACACAGTGGCTTGCAAAATGATTCATACCCCTTGAACCGTTCCACATTTTGTCACATTACAAGCACAAACATAAATATATTGTATTGGGATTTTATGTGATTGTTTTCAAATTCTTTTACAAATGGAAAACTGAAAATAATGCAGCCCCCTTTACTCTAATACCCCTAAATAAAATGAGTTGCAACCAATTGCCTTCAGAAGTCACCCAATTAGTAAATAGAGTCCACCTGTGTGTAATCTAATCTCAGTATTTACATCTGTTCTGTGAAGGCCTCAGAGGTTTGTTAGAGAACATAAGTGAACAAACGGCGTCATGAAGCCCAAGCAACACACCAGAGTGATGGGAAACAGATGCCTTACGAAGCATTGGAAGCTTCTTCCTTATTGTACCTGTACCGGGAAAAGAACCAAATTACTGAAGCTGTGTCAACCTGCAGAAATTATAGCAATATATTAAACCAGAGACGGCGGTCAAGAAATCTGTGTGGTTCAATGAGTTCACATTATGTGGCCAAAAAGTCTTTATAGCTAATAATTGTTTTGTTCCACTGGCCACTATTTCAGTAGGCTATTATAATATAGGCATATTTGTGTTTACAAATGAATTTTAAGTTAATTTAGCCTAGCCATTATTATGGTATGCCATAGCCAAATATATGTGGCTCATGGGATGTGCATATGTAAAAGGGTAAGGAAAGGTGCTTGTGAAACATTTCTTTATTAGTTTTTATAAAAAATAAAAACAATTTCTAGGATATTGTGTTTCGGCATTAAACCTTTTTGTTTTTTTGGGAGGGATAGAGCGCCGGATTCGAACATAGGTCTCACACAGCACTCAGGGTGATATGGGCTATGGGATATCGCATGCCCCACAGCTCCACACCGCCTACTACAATTGACCTTATTAGGAGAGAAGAGTGCGAAATGTTCCCAAGCGATCTCCCCTTTCCACTCAGTACCGAATAATCAATAAGCCTAGTTCATAAAAAGTCCCAGATATCACCAGTCTGACCAGTCTCGCACAAGTTCTTATTTTTGCCACACATTGCGTTGATTTCTCCTTATAGCCACTGTAGCGAGATCTTGAGTGACGTGATTGCAAACCGCTAACGCTTTGGAATGACGTCACCTGTTTCGCTTACTTCAATGCATCGAACGTCATTGGTCACGTGGCATTGGTCATGTGACGCATGCTAAAGGCGATGCACGCCTCCGAGCATCTGTTTCGAACGTCCCATCACTACCAGACAGATCAGGGTTAAAGTCGTGGAGGAGTTTAAAGCACAGGTTATAAAAACATCCCAAGCTTTGAATATCTCCCGGACCATTGTTCAATCTATCACACGAAAATGGGAAGAGTATGGAACAACTGCAAACCTACCAAGGCATGGCCGTCCACCTACACAGGCCAGGCAAGGAGAGCATTGATCAGAGAAGCAGCCAAGAGGCCCATGGTGACTCTGAAGGAGCTGCAGAGATCCACAGCTCAGGTGGGAGAATCTGTCCACAGGACTATTAATTGTAAACTCCACAAATGGGGCCTTTATGGAAGAGTGGCAAGAAGCCACACAAGCCATGTGGGGGACACAGCAAACATGTGCAGGAAAATGCTCTGGTCAGACCAAAATTGAAGTTTTTGGCTTAAATGCAAAACGTGTGGCGGAAAGCTAACACTGCCCATCACCTGAACACACCATCCCCACCGTGAAACATGGTGGCGGCAGCAGCATCATGCTGTGGGGATGCTTTTCTTAAGCAGGGACAGGGAAGCTGGTTAGAGTTGATGGGAAGATGGATGGAGCCAAATACAGGGCAAGACAACCTGTTAGAGACTGGGGCTGAGGTTCACCTTCCAGCAGAACAACGACCCTAAACATACAGCCAGAGCTACAATGGAATGGTTCACGTCAAAGCATGTTGTCACGACTGTCTCCAGGGATGTCCCTGTGTCTCTCTCTGCATGCACTTCCCCTCCCAACCTGTGGGTGTCCTCGCTGTCTCCCCTGCTACATGTGTGCTTGCCTTGCCTGTCCCCAATCATCCCTTCATGTAAATACCGTTTTCTGTCTGCCCTGTGCTGGATCATTTGTTGATATACACTTGTCTGTTTTGAGTTGTGTTGTCCAAACCCGGTCATCATTAAACCATCATACCAACAATATTCTGCACCTGGGTCCTCATTACCAAATCCAGACATAACACCATTCAATGTCCAGACCTAAATCCAATTGAGAATCTCTGGCAATACTTGAAAATTGCTGTTCACAGACCTTCTCCATCCGAGCTGACTGAGCTGGAGCTATTTTGCATGGAAGAATAGGCGAACATGCCAGTCTCTAGTTGTGCAAAGCTGGTAGAGACATTCCAGATTTGCAGCTGTAATTGTAGCAAAAGGTGGTTCAACATAGTATTGATTCCGGGGGGGGCTGAGTACTTTTGTAAGCCACATTTCTAAATTAAGAATTACTTCTGGAATCCTTGTTTGTTAAAATACCGTCCTGGAGTGGTTAGCTCTCCTCTCTACAAGAGGAGACGCATGCAAATGTTCGATGAGGCATTTCTTACAAAGTGTACCTTTTTAATATATTTTTTAAAAGTATAATCTAATACATGTTTTTACCCTAGAGGCAGCCATGGCCTGTTTGTCTGTGGACCCTGCCATTCTGCTGTTGGTTGTGGGGATCCTGATGTTCTTTTTAACCTTCTGTGGCTGTGTGGGGTCCCTTCGAGAGAACATCTGCCTTCTACAGACAGTACGTTAATAATCTCAACCGAAGCTCAATAAGGTGGTATTGTAGTAATAGACTGTGTCAGATCTAGTATCATTGCACATATTCATAAATATTTTGTATGAGAGCCTTTATACTTCCTAAAATAGGTTGAAGGTGTGGGTAGTTTAGGCTAAGTGTGGAATCTTATGTGTCCATGTTGTAACTGTTACGTTACAACATGGCTAATTGATTTCCAACAACTAAACAGCAGACAATATAACTGTTTCTGCTTTTGTTGCTGAGGCTTTTATTCCCAGAGTCATCAGACACTTGTGTTTTATGGAAAAGTATAACAATTTCGTCAATACATGTGTAAACATACGCCATCTGTATAATGGGACTGTATAATGGGACAAAAGCCTTCAATTTCAGGTCCCTGGAAATAGCACAGATATTTTTGGTAATCTGAGCCTATCCGTGCCATATTTACACTTCCCCAATGGTTACCTTGTCTAAATATCACCTAATCTCAATACGATTGGGTTACAGTTATTAAAAAGTCACAGCATAATGCCGTCAATGTGGCTGACTAAACACAATTCTATAAAATGTTTTTAATGTCATGAACTACTTTTACCCTTAATAAACAAATAAAAATAATGAATACTTTTCCTCCATCCAGTTCTGTATCTGTTTGACAGTCATTTTCCTACTTCAGCTGACTGCTGGTATCCTTGGATTCATCTTTTCAGACAAGGTATCAGTCAAAATCACTGAAATTATGTTCAATTTCTCAGAGTATGTCCTGTTGAAATATGTTTAATTAGACTGGAGCACCTTCTATTTGAATTTGGCTGTTATGACTGTTGATTTCTTAGTCAGATTTCTTATTGAGGATTGACTAGATTTGGTCCAATCTGATTCTTAAGGATTAACTACATTAAATATCAAATAACAGAAAGATGACTAATAACGGGAGTTTATTGCTCTGAACATCTATTTGCAAACCAAATGTAGATATTCTATGCAATCTGTTGAAATGAATGTGTTCACTCCAAGGCACGGACTAAAGTGACTGACATTATCAACAATGCCATTGTCCACTACAGAGAGGACATTGATCTGCAGAACCTCATCGATTTCGGACAGACAGAGGTGCACGTCTACTCCAAAGATAATATTGTTTCCCTTTCCCTGTATTATTTATGTAGATGTGTTGATTAATATGTCTACATGGCCTCTTGTCTCTTTAGTTCAGCTGTTGTGGGGGTGTGACCTACACCGACTGGTCACACAACGTATATTTCAACTGCACTCCCGACAACCCCAGTAGGGAGCGCTGTTCTGTGCCCTTTTCCTGCTGTCTGGTTGCCAATGAAAAGGTCAAGCCCTTTTCTTAAAGTGGTTCTATATGACTTTCTACCACTAGATGTCACCCTAATGCAGAGTTCACACATGATGACTTTCAAAGTGGTTAGATCGATGTGCAGCACACACCACGCGACTGTCCCTCTTGTAATTGGGTGTCTTGACGTTGTTGCGTTTCACACTACGTGACTGATCGGCGACGCACTACACGATGTTTCATGCGACCAAGTCAAACCAGAGCTTGGATAGTCTCACGCACAGGATGTATCATACAGTATAGGCATGTTCCTCTGTAGTAGCGTTCGTACCTTGTTAACAAATAGCCAGTACATTTCTCAGCATATGCTTTCAATCACAATATTTGCCAACAGCCAACTCTTTGCGTGTTTCTTAAAGCAGATTACAAAGTATTTTACTCCTCCCCCTTGTTTACATCTTGTCCTAGTCTCGCGCTCTCATTGGCTGTAAGTCGTTGTGCTGTCATTACCAGTCACAACACCATTCATACTACAGGATTTGGACTCCCCGACAGGTCCAGATATTTAACATGCTAAATATCCAGTCGGGCTTTGTGACGCCACACGTTGTCAGCTCTCCTTGTAAGCTGTTCACACTACACGATCGCCACACATTGTCAGCTCTCCTTGTAAGATGTTCACACTCGCTCTCCAACCGAAACAAATGCTTCGGCACGCACGCACGTACACACACACATAGGATTTGCGATGCCATTCTCTGCTCCTGAAGCAATTTGCTCCTCTGTATCTTTACATAAAACAATTGTTTTGATGCTGCGGCACACTCCTTGATAGTATGCGTTCATGCAGGCAGTCATCAACACAATGTGCGGTCAAGGCATGCAAGAGATGAAGTACCTAGAAGCTGGGCAATACATCCACACCGCTGGCTGCATAGACACGATGGTCAACTGGATCCACAGTAACCTGTTCATACTGGGGGGCGTTGCCCTGGGACTGGCTATACCGCAGGTAGGCTTCTGTGACTCCCTCATGTGGGGGGATATAATGAATGATAACATAATATTGTGTATTATACATCTCGCAGTAATGAGTCGTATATGAAACTGTCTAACTTTATCTTGCATACATGTACTGTATGCGATAGATGCATTATTGGTGATGGTGGCCCTTCTAAACATAATGTGTTTATTCTCTGCAGTTGGTGGGAATTCTTCTGTCTCAGATTCTGATCAACCAGATAAAAGATCAGATCGAACTTCAGAACTACAACCTGCAGCACCGCTCTGATCCCTGGCAGTGACACAAGGCAAAGCCCCACTGAACCTCTGAATGTCCCAGTGCGCTATGGGCCTCTAGGTGGAGCTGTGTTCGCCAATTTCATTGAAAAGCATCCTGCTAAATGTCATTCATCCACCTCTTAACAATGGGCATTTGGTCTGTGTCCTACCTGACTTTAAAATGCACATAATTTGTGTTGTGTAGAAACACGGATAGAGGAATCTAGACTTTTTTTGTGTTATGAACTGAAGCAAATTTATAGCAAATTTTATAGAAAACACCTCAATGATTTACATAAAGACATGCACTATAGTAGGACTAGGTACATATTGTCACAGTTCTGGACCAGTGTAGACACCAGGGAATACTCCAAGGACTCTAGCACCACCTGTTGGACAAATGCCATATTGTTCTCCTTTTAAGAAGCATGCTTGTATTATCTGTGATTTTTATACTGAATATATTTTTGTAAATATGGTGAAGAGGTTTTTGGTTTGAATAATGGACACCGATTAGTATTGCTTACTGAGTTACTGACTGATATTTTTCACATTCAAAGGTAATTAACATTTTAGTTGATAAAGGAAAAACAAAGTACATAATATAGGCCTATGCATTATTGTATCATGATACAGTTTGCATGTCAATGTTTTCAGAAATGTAAAAAATAAAAATATTTTAGTACCTCTGTGTTGGGAAAATTAACTAACAAAGCAAAGAATGCTGTAGCCTACTACATAATAAACACAGTTTTGCATAATGACTGGAGGTGGTTAGTTTCACAAGTGTGTCAAGTAGAATGTTTACACTAGTGTCCTGACTCCATAACATAGCCATGTTTGGGTGCTGTCCATGCTTGACATCATTCTGCACGTCTTGTCACTTCTAACATCCATGCTGACTGGCAACCTCGCCGACAACATTTTGGGGGTGCATAAAACAAGTCTTTACAGGTAACTGATGTGTGTAAAATACTCTTATTCCCAATCCACAATTCCTCTGTTAACCCTATTTTGTGTAATCTATCCTGGGAGTTTGGTTGAAGGTCTAAGCATTGTGTATTGTCCAGCGTGCCTGTGAAGGTTGCAGGGGTTGAGGTTTCAGTTAGCTGTGCTTGCTGAGAACGCCTTATTTTTCAGTTCAGCAGAATGAATTGCAGCAATGGTGGCATTGTCATTTAACTAATATTATGGCTGGATATAGCCCGATATTGTATTAGGCTAATCTGCCACAAACACTGTTGTCACTTTGAATATTTGAGAAAAGTATTTGGGAAAAATATTTGAGAAAAAATGTCATTGTCTTGATTGAAATTCCATATTAAGTATTTCTATTGCATATAATACTCTAGTGATGCTATATGTAGAAGTAAAATATAAGTGTATGGTTGAATGAACTACGAAACAAATCAACACATCTTATGTCCACCATGTTTCACTTTCTGTCTAATGAAAACGTGAGTCCAGACTCCAGGCAACAAATCAACTGAACTAAGGATACTAGGCATTCTAATAATAATGACTTATAAACACGTCTCCTGTTAATGTGTGGTACTTTAGTCTGCATTGGGAGAGGAGACTTCTAGTGAGGGGGGGTTGAGACCAGCATGCACCGTGTGTGGTCCCTGCCTCTGACTCACCCAGACAGCCATGTTGCTGTGGGCGCAGGCACAGAGGCACAGAGGAGAAGGAGAGATCAACGTCAACCTCGCTCTAGTCCTATTCAGGGCTCCAGTAGTTAACACTGTGGACCTGACATGTCTCAAATGATTCCACAGTGAAACCCCTTGACCAAAACCTTCAATGTTTCTGGATAAATCATTCCACTCAATTGTTTTGCTGAGACCACTGTTACCGTGATAATGCCTGTTTTGACTGTTCTTATGAGTGGACATATATTGTGCATGTCGTGAACAGAATAATAATACATTGCAGAAAGGAGTTGTGTTTGTAAACCTCAGTTTGGCATCTTCAAATATAAGGTTCTAGTCATTTTTACATTTAAAAAGTATCGATTTTATGATATGATACTAGCACTAGCACTACTGAGTGCTATATAGCAGCACAGTTAGCCTATATGAGAGCTGGGTATGGCTACTGTGCCAAGTGCTGTGTATACATATTGTTTTGGTAGTCCTATAAAGCACATTCTTACACGTTGGAGAGGGGGATGGGATGGAGGTAGTTTGGCTCTCCCCCACCATGTGCATACCAGAGAGGCATAGAAACACTCAGGACTGCAAAAGGAGAGTAACAAAGACTCATGAGGGTAATCCTGAACTATAGGATTTCGAAAAACACTTTTTGGGACATGTAGATTAACTGTATCATATATATTTTTAAATCTAAGCGCAAGAGGGTCTACGTGAAGGGGTGGTGCATTTGGGGCTGGAGATCATATTACACAGATTCAGAGTTTTTCATGGCAAGTTCTTGGACGTGGGGGAGGGAGAATTACTAACTTTCTCCACTTTATTTATTTTTTATATTATTTTGATATAGCCTGCGAAAGAACGTCACGGATCAAATCTTTGTTTTGAATATTGTTTGCAGGTTTAACGTCTGTATATGAATGGATTATAATTTGACAAGGATTGTAGCCTACTAGAAGTGGGAAATAGGAAACTTTGGAACAGATTTATATCTTGGGGAAAAAAGAAGGAAACCTACTACCTACGATGCTGTATTTGGAAATAAGTTTGCAATCTATCAGAGATACCTACCGCCCAAGTTTTACCGAGTGCTGGATTTTTAAGCAATAAACGTGAAAGACGCCTTTTCGTGGATACAAAGTTGCACCGTTGAATCTCCCAAGATGTCTTCCCACGGCAGGGGCCCCATTGTTGGAGTTTATGGGATGCTGTGTGTCCTGAGTTTCTCAGTTATGGGTTCACAGGCGGTGTTGTCTCCAAACGGGACGATATTTAATGATATCTGCAAGAAAACAACTACGTGCGAACTGCTTAAATACAATACATGTCTAGGATCGCCTTTGCCCTATACGCACACGTCGCTTATTTTGGCTGAGGATTCAAGTACCCAAGAAGAGGTTTTTGAGAAATTGACCATGTGGTCTGGTAAGCTTTTATTTGTAAACTGGGGATGTGTTGAATAGACCTGTTTATTTTACATATGTTAATGGTTTAATTTATATATTTGATTGAGTAAAATGTAACACGATTCTGCCTGATTATCGATCTAATCGATCGAAACAAGTAAGACGTACGTTAGTGATAATTGGCATGATAATATAAATTATCCCAATTTAGGGTTTTTGACGGGAAATTATATATTGTCAGAGGTATGGGAAGAGTTCCTCGAAATTATGGTAAAGACAATTAAAGGCAGCAAAAGTTGACTTTCATAGGTGATATTTAGGGCTCCTATCATCCATATTGCCTGCAACTAATGGCGTCATGTTATTACAGTTAAATAATGTATTTTTCAAGAGACAAGTTGCCTACGGGAATGTAAAACCCCAAAGCCTTTAAACTTTCATCAGGACTGCATAATATTTGAGTGACTGTGGTAATAAAGCTATCTATTAATGTGAAAACACAAATTCACTATTTGGGAGCATGACTTTTTTTTTGTGGAACCATATCCAAAGATAAATCATGGCCATAGTACCTTGTAATTGCGCATTTCTAAACTCAGAATATTAAAATATACCTCTACCTCCACCAGGTTTGCGCAATGCCCCTCGCTGCTGGTCGGTCATCCAGCCCCTGCTGTGTGCTGTCTACATGCCCAAATGTGAGAACGGACGCGTGGAGCTGCCCAGCCAGAGCCTATGCCTGGCCACAAGGCGCCCGTGTAGCATCGTGGACCAGGAGAGAGGCTGGCCCAACTTCCTCCTATGCGAAAACACTGACAAATTCCCCATGGGCTGTTCGGTATGTTACGTTATGTTGCCTTATATAGCCTACAGTGTATGTAAATGTATGTATGTATATATGTATATGTATGTATGTATGTATATATATATATATATATATATATGTGTATGTATGTATATGTATATATA
>JAODUK010005567.1:0-10167 GCA_027564635.1 Typhlichthys eigenmanni
AATGTACCGAACCGTGACTTCTGTACCTCGGTATGAACCGAACCGTGAATTTTGTGTACCGTTACACCCCTAATATAAGCATATATTTACTACCCGTCAGTCCGTACGTCGATTCGATGCAGCAATCTGGTGGATGCAAGCCCATATGCCAGAGTAGTGCTGAGTTTGGAATGTTTATTACAACGCCATAGCCTTCATGCATGCACAGACTGTCTGCCTTTGGCAATCCTGGTATAATTATTTGATTCGCTGGAAATAAACTTTTATATATGTCTTGCTTGATCATTATTAACCAAGACTAGACTACAACTGCACATGACAAAGGGGTATTTTCCTTGGATTTCCTTGTTGTATGGACAGCGTAAGGCAGTGTTTCATAAATACCATTTTGTGTCGGAAGAGTTTCCTATGATATGTATCATAGGAAACAATCTTCCGAAGGCCCTGGTGCATCTTAGTAACACCAGCCAGCAACACTGGTTGGTGTTACTAAGATTCGCTGGAAATTAAAAATGTTATATGCTTATTTCAAAACCTTTACACTTAATTTGTGTTCTTATTCAGGCGCATTAAAGACAGGGTACTTCCGCATTTTGCCACTTCGCATCAATCACATGCACAGTCAACGCGCACAGGTCCGTGCGGCCGACGCAGAAGCATAACATGTTGAACCTACGCCGTAACTGACGCCGTAGGCAAGACGTACGTTCTATGCAGAAGCATAAATGAGCCTTTAAGGCAATGCTAGCAAATCAATTCACTTCCTTTGTATGACATAATTTGATACTAAACCAATTTAACTATTGACTGGAGAGGAGTCAAAGCTCACATTTTCAAAATACAATTCGTTATGTCCATCTATTTCTTTCACCGAACCCCCCACCCCTTCCTTTCTCTCTCGCTCTCTGTGAAAATGAATAAATTCTAAGTCAATTCAATTCAAATCCATTCAACATAAACCCAATTATACTATTAGGGAGAAGCAATTTGGATACACACAGTAGGCTTAGAGTAAACCACACACGTATAGAGAACGCATGCGCGTGCGCACACACACGCACGCACGCACGCACGCACACACACACACACGTGTGATGGCTGATAGCCTGGTAGCTCGTCTAGGGTGTCTCTGTCTGTGAGATTGGTTCCAGATGCAGTTATTTTTTGTGTGTCCTTTTCAGTATGTGTATGCACTGGTCGTAATGTCTCTCTCCCTCCTCCTTAGTGCGTGTGTATTGCAGAGTGATCCAGTGTATAGGATATTGCACTCGGCAGTATGGAATTCAGTTAATTCCTCTAGCTAGTCTGCTAGCTTGATTAAATAATCGCTGCTTTAATGCGAGCCCGTGCGTGTCTAGTCTGTCTGTGCACAGGCCTGCATGCACATGTTTGTGTTGAAAGCAGGACTGACTTACTGTTTAAGTGAACTAAATGTCATTTCAATTAAAAAATAACTTCATTTATACACCCCCCCCCCTCTCTCTCTAGCTAGCTAGACAGAGCATTTGGATGACATGACGCTTCAACATATTATTTACACCTGATCACCTCATGTGCTATACGCTGTATCAAGTCAATGTAGTCTGGATACTGCATCTCTGGAGGACAATTGACTAGGAAAAGTTCAAAGGTTAAACTACTCTGTGTGTGTGTATGTACGTATGTATGTATGTATATATATACACACACTCTTCTACTGTATTAGACTTGTATGTGTATATACACACACACACACACACACACACACACACACACACACGTCTAATACAGTAGTTATGTGAATGAACCTTGCCCATTCTTCGACAATAACGTTCTCAATTACTGTGACGGTCATAAGAGGCAGGAGCGAGAAGACACGACACGAGCAAACGTGCGATGCAAAGCGTCTAATCAAAAGAAGGAGGAGTCTTACACACAACGTCTAATCAAAAGAAGGAGGAGTCTTACACAAAACGGCTCGGTAGAGACGGGGAGCAGAACGCACGTACACATTCACAATAACCGACAAAGACGAGAGACAAGAGGGTTTATATACGGGAAGACAAGACACATTGGACAACGTCAACGAGGAACAGGTGCAGCACATCAGACCAGATTGATCAGACACAGGTGCAATTAAGACTGGCCACACAGGGCAGGGAGAGAGAGGAACAGGCCTGACACAAGGTCAACACAGAGTAAGACAGGACTAGAACAGAACAGGGATCACCAGACATTACAGTTGCATAACATAAACAATATCTGAAATACATTTGTTTTTGTCATTATTTTCCCACGGCACAATGAACCTCTACTGTTCACAATGCTGTGAAATAATTATTCTAGAAAATATAAAAGGGAATTGATGGGCTAGTGGTGCTTAGTCATCATTTCTTATGAATAATACATATTCAAAATAAATATTTCACTGTCTAGTGAAGGGAAAACTTGGACATAAAATGGCTAAACTATGTTTAATATGCAAATGGTCCCGCACATAAACTAGTTTGCTCATTGATCCATTTATGCATTGTAGCATTGAATCTGCTTCCACAAGACAAAAATGCAGCTGTAAAAATAGAACAATTAGCACATTAGTGCAATATGACCACACTGTATTACCACTGAGCTAATGTGTTGTCTTATATATATGCAATTCCCCACTGAAAATGTTATAATATGCATTTAGCTAGGGCTAAACATACCAGTTAGCTCAAATCATAGTATGTGAGGTTAGGTTATACCCCTTAGCTGTGGTTGGCGCTGTCTACCTAGGGAAGGTTGGACAGTTAACCTGTACTGAAGTGCAATTACGCAGTAAAGAATAACAGATTGTGCTTGTAAGCAAGGTCTCTGTTCTTACACACGATATTACATCATGGAGTTCACCTGTTTGAGTGTAGACTATAGGCTATATTTTGGTTAAACGGCAGGCTAGATCTGAAGTCTATTTGAAATGATAATTACTGTAGGCCTATTCTCATCGATTTATGTTGTTAGTAAATGACATTGTTACATTATATTACAAATCGAACAGCCTACTCAACATACATGATAGACCTATCACAAAATTGTACAAGTTTGTTTGAATTATGACTAATTAAATTAGCCTCAATGTCGTACAGCTGCGTGAAAAAGCGGTTATGAAACGAAGGGTCATTCCATTTAAGCAATATGCAAATGTGGAAGTTTGTTAGAAAAGTTAGATTTTCTATCTTAGCTACACTGTGCGTGCGTGTGTGTGTGCGTGCGTGTGTACGTGTGTGTGTGTGTGTCAGAGGGCGTTGCTGGAGGTGCCAATTGTACGGAATGGTAGGCCTCAGATAAATAGATGCCATTAAGGACCAGAGCTCTAATTACGCACAGCCCACCTCTGCAGGCTGAGGACAGGCTAGAGGCCAGGTATCAATAATCAATCACACACACGCACACACGCACGCACGCACACACACACACACACGCCCCTGCAATCTCACACAGTCGCTTTATCACATGATCACAAGCTGTCCCATACAAACAGATGTGCTAGCAGTAGGAGTGTCTACTGTGTGCGCGCGCGCGCGTGTGTGTGTGTGTGTGTGTGTGTGTGTGCGTGCGTGTGTGTGTCTGCCTGTGTGCGTATGTGTGCGTGTGTGTGTGCGCGTGCGTAAAGCAGGTGGTAAAGCAGACTAGTTGATAGTTGAAAAGGAAGTCGGGGATCATGAGCTGGCCTCAGTGTGTGTGTGTGTGTTGGAGGGTTGTTTTCCTGTGTAATTGGCACGTTTAACCCCCAAAACACACACATACACCACACACATACAAACAAACAAGGCATATTGACCCTAGCGATACAGTATCCAGCAAAGAATGTGAACAAACACACTCTTGCACACGCACGCATGCATGCATGCACACACACGCGCATGCATGGCAATCAAAATATACCTATTTAATTTTTATTTTAATGAGAGGTTGCGTTAAGTGTGTGTGTTGTCAGGGAAGGCTATAGGGCCATATGCAAGTGATTTGGCTGCTTGGAGGGAAACTGAATTCTGATGACAGACATGCTGTTTGGCTTGTAACACTACACACACGCACACGTGCACGCGCGCACACACACACACACACACACAGGAAGTGTGCATCAATCAATCACCTGACTCCATCTTGCGCTACATGTGGCGGCCGTATGCTGCATGGTCTGTGGCCAAACAGCGTAATGTTACAACTCCAGAATGTATCGTTCTCCTGTGTTATGCTATCTGCTCTGTTGATGACATTCTTCTTCTGTCAATATTCACATTGTATACATATGCATAAACGTACACTGTAGAATGCACTTTAAAGCATGTAGTATCAAGTAACTATACGGGGCCTTTTGGAAGATACACATCGACCGACCCATGTTCACTTGTGTGCAAACACAGGAAATGTGCGTCAATCAATCACCTTGCTAAGTCTTACTCTACATATGGCAATGGTATGGTATGTGTGCAAGTACACTTTCCAGCTCGGTGTGCCAGGATTGGACCAATGTAGGTGTTTGTTTTGCACACAAATGTTCCTTTTAAAAGCATCTAATAGTAGCACTAGCGCTGGGGAAAAGTGGAGACATATTTACACCTCCAACATGATACAGTGGTTGGTAAGGAGGCCTGATTTCAAGCCATTGTCTTGAAACTAGACTACTGTACCTTGGGGCAACTTTCTTGCCGCGTGTTCAGCACAGGCCAATACAGCGATTGATGTAAAGGTTAGGTGTGATGTGTTTGAATCTCAAATTATGTCATTCATAATTCATAAGAGATCATCATTTCAAAATTCAGTTTTCTTTTATATTAAATTCAGCAGATTTAGGGTGTTGTCACATTTTGTCCGTCTTATCAAAGGAACTCCATTTAACAACAGCAGCGCCACCGTCCTGTCAGAATAGGAAAGCACACATGCACCCAGTGCTCTTGTAGGCAGGATTAGGTGCCATTACATTACATGGCACTGACAACACAGTCACAGTACTGTATATATTCAGTACGTTTAGGTTTAGTTTGAAGGTACTCTGTTTCAAAACGTTTGCACACATCACAAGCAAACTGTGAAGTTGGGAGAAAACTTAACTTAGGTAATCAGCTATGGATTCTGTATTCTATTGATATGAACCTTTGAATTGCTTTTCACTGATTCCTCACATGGTGTAACCTGTTAAACCGATGCCGCCTATTTTCACCGCAGTTGTTAGCCTGGCGTTATTAGTTGCTACTACCACGCTGTAGCACTATTTACTATACCGTGACTGACATGTATTTCATGGTATAAGTACCAGGTGTTATTCCTGTGCCGCTCGGGATATGTATACTTGTCTCCGTGAAAAGGGTGTGCACGTGTTACCGGAGCAACATAAAACAGTTAACGGAACTGTGATCCGCGGAGGGTTAAACTAAACCGAGAGAGAGCGCGTGCCAGCTACACACCTCTGTTTTTCAGCTAGCTATGCAAAACAGATGCTCGGAGGATGTGCCGGTCGCGTCTCCATCTGTCGCCGTGAGACTCCTGGAAGCCCTGCTTGAAGTCTGCATTCCCTCACATCTCAGCGCTGTGAGCGCTGGAAATATGCTAAGTGTTCACAACTGTCAGGCAAGCCCCCCCATCCCCTTTCCCACCTTCCCAAAAAACAAAAACATTGCAAAAAGAGCGGCAGCCAGAAAGACAAGCCTGCGCAGAAATGTCGGCTCCTTTCCCGTTGGATACTCAGCGATCTCCATCGGTTACGTGGAAAACACAGCAACGGAGAGGCGCAGATTCATGGCCTCTTCACGCCACGCTTTGTAACTGACCTTTTTTTTTGGGGGTGTGGGGGGGGAGAGGTTGTGACACTCTATCCCATACACTCATGTCTTATGCAAGTTCTGATGCTATTGGGTCTATGCTATGCATATTCATCACAGAGAGAGAGATAATGTAATTAAAGTGAAACTGAGAGACAAATGGGCCTCATGCATTGGGCAGGAGGGGGGGGTAGGGGGGTGGATGGCCAGCGGGACATGGAGAGAGAGAGAGAGAGAGAGAGAGAGAGAGAGAGAGAGAGAGAGAGTTTGGGGGTAGAACGATGAGGTATGCTGTCCTCTCAGGGTTATAAAGGGGGTGAATGGGGGCCGGGGACTTAATGAGATGGAGAAACGTTTTGATTGGCTCATTACTGTGATGGAGCACGTTGCCACGACAGTTGGCCTTTTACCTGCACCCCCCCCCCCCCTCCCCCCTCTGCTCTACACAGCAGTTCCTCATATATACCGCAAGGTATTCTTTGTGTGCGTATGTGCGTTCGCTTGTGTGCATGCTTGTTATATGAAAGAACCATTTCTATTTGTCTAGTCGTAAGAATGTCAAGTGGCATATGATGCAAGTGGTGCTGCCTTTATCGTCCACCAGAGAGGATAAACACTACTAAATAGATATAATCTGGTATAATTTGGTTTAAAGGTTATCGCCTACCACTGACTTACCATTGGCTGTTTACCCACACATGAACAGAAAGGAGCAAGATTGCAAGATGGTAGCTTTTATAGAGTAGCATCCGCCTAAGTGACAGGTACACGGTGAGAGCAACAGTTTGTCTAGAAACTTCTACTGCAGAAACATAATACACTAGACCTAACACACACACACACACACATGCGCACACACGCACACACTCATAATGTTCTCTTCATTGAAATGTGTTTTGGCGCAGTGTTGCATTTATTAACCTTATTCTATGCATGTGGTCTCATTGTGGAACAGAACATTGTTCTCAATAAGACTTCCCATTAGCTGTGATAAATGAGTTCACCTCATCTCTTTGCCACAAGCCCATCTGTCTGTCTCTCTGTCTCTCTGTCTCTCTCTCTGTTATCTGATGAACACTGCTGATTAACAGTGCTTTGCTAGCACAAAAATTACAAATAGCATTCAAATGAAATGTAATCAACACTCAATTATCTCTCTCTCTCTCTGTAGCGACGGAGAGGAAGCGGCGTGTTTTGCGCTAACTGCTTGACCACCAAGACGTCACTGTGGAGGAAGAATGCTAACGGAGGCTACGTCTGCAATGCCTGCGGTTTATACCAAAAACTGCATTCGGTAATCCTCACGAACACGCACACTCACCCTCGCAGGCTAGCGCGCTACCGAACACTATAAGCTCACACTAGGCCCAAGCAGCTAACGCGTCCTGGTCACGTGTGTGGATAACAAAGGCAGCCCCGGTCTTTGTTGAGCAGCAGTCCACGCGTGCGTGCCCCCCGCACAATGCTTCAGGCGCCGGGCCTCAGTTTTGGCATCCCTGATTTAAGAGTTCCATTTAAACAAATAGAGAGGCAGAGAGAAGCCTCTGTGTTAAGTTGAGCTGGACCAGTGAGTTGCATATATGATGTTAGTGTGTGCGTGTGTTCTCTAGCATAAATGTACATGTGCAGAAGACATTCATTATGGTTAGGAAACAAAGCTGGGCTCATTCTGCGTGGGCGTGTCCAGACGCTTCTGTACTGACGTTCCCGTGACTCCTGTGATTAGTGGGAATGGGTTGCACCTGTTGTTCTGCCTCTTCATTATGATTGGTTCTTTTGAGGATATGTGGGCGGGGATGATCTGGCTTCCAGCTCAGTTTAGCTCAACTATAACCCAGTAAAAAATAAAATAAAAAATAAATGTTTTTCTTATTTGAAATACCATTCTGTAGACCAAAGACTGGTCTGTGTTACATTCCTAATTACTTAACATTCATAACTCACTACTTATATGCTTTTACAGTGGAATTTGATAAACACAGGGACACACCATGTCTCTTTAATGGCTTGATCGCAGTGTTGCTCCATGTCAGATGTGTGAATATGGACAACACAAAGAGCGGGTTATCACTGCGTTGTGAAGTGCTCTGAGGTAGCCAGGGGGTCTCACTGCGGGTTGGCCTCAACTCCTTCTTTTCTGCCCCTGGGGCACCTATCACTCAGGCTTCCAAGCAGCCAACCTCCTCTTTATGTATGTTCTGAAAGCCAATCTTTTATCGTCCTCACACTGTGCAATTAGCTTAATCGCATTCATCAGCAGCTCCTTGAGTTATTTTTTACCACTTATTTGGCATCCTTCGGTTGTTATTGATTAGCATCAAAAAAGATACATTACTGGCAAATTTATTTTTTAATATTTGGTGAACCCTGATAAAAAAGTCGTTTGACAGGCGTCAGAGGCATTCGCCACCACGGAGAAAGAAATTTGATTAGATGGCTCAACCTTACTTTTACACCTGAAGAAAGTCTAGATTTAATTGGACCACATGAATTGGAGATGAGCCTAAGGGCCACATGGTTTTATCGGCTGTGCTAAGGATGTGACACCTGTGTTCTTGAGGTGTTTAACGGTACACTCCTGGATTTGTGAAAATATCCTTGTACTGGAAGACCAGCATTACGACTTGGAGAACGCGTGCAAGACACTACAGCATTAGTAGGCTACTGTACTGTGCATTTAAAGCCACTGGTAAATGTCAAAAACTGCGTTTGTACAAAAGCTGGTAGATATGCTTTTTTATTTGTTTATATATTTTAAAAAAAGGTTGAATCTTTTTTAACTTCTGTATGAATAAAACCAGTGCTAGTTTACCTGTGTTGCAACCCCAGAAACACTGTATTGCAATTACAGAATGGGGCTTTAAAGACCGTTCAGAAGTTGACAGGTAATCACAGTTCCCTCATTTTCTCTGCCCCTGTATATGTCCTTGGTTCAACCTGTATATCTCATCTGCTGCTCCAATCACGTTCCAGCTCCTCTTGGCAGTCTTCACAGCAACCATGTTTTATATGCCATAATAAAAGTTTTATGTGCTCTACACACATTATTAGAGAGGATAGCAGCTAGTAAAACACTTGAGAGAGAGAAAGAGAGAGCGAGAGAGAGAGAGAGAGGGAGAGAGAGAGAGAGAGAGGTCTAATGTAGCAATCTCCCCTCATAATCTAAACACGGAAAGAGAGGAAAGGTGAGGCGCGACACAAATAGAAAGAAAGAAAGAAAGACAGATATGAGCATCCACAGCTAAATCCATCTCCAGAAGCATTTCTGTCCCCCCCCACGCCCACACACCCACACACACACCCACACACCCTTCCTCGCATCCCGCCATACATTCACACGGCCCACATTAATTACAGCGGGTAAAAGATTAAAGTGGGCTCAAGTTGTTTTTTGTGCCAAGTCATGGAGGAAGTTTGGCCAAGGAGCCGTAGCTTGCTGTAGCCCTGAGCCACACACTGTGTGTACACACTAACCTCAGACCCACGCTCATTAATACTTACCAGCACTGGAGGGAAGGAGAGACAGAGAGAGAGATGTCCCGCTCGCTGCAGCCTCTGTAGGGGGAGGAGGGGGGGGCTCTTCCTTTGGCCGTCCTTCCTGTTTCCTCCTTCCTCTTCCTCTGTCTTCCTCCACGCCTGTGCACCCTTTTGTCTTTAACTCCAAAGGTTTCAGACAGACAGGCTGACAGATAGTTTGATAAGACAGACGCAGGCATACATACAGACAGACAGGCAGGCTGATAATCAGACAGACAGGTTGCATACATATAGTCGGACAGATAAACAGACAGACACGGGTAAACAGACGGAGAGCCCCTCCTCCTCAATGACTCCCTGTAGCGTAATGCATGGAGTTCATGTTTTTCCAAAGCTACTCAACAATATGATAAGTCTTGCTATAGGAGCCACATGCTATTGCACAATGATTGATACAACCCATACTGAGAGAGACAACCCCCCCTCACATACACACACACACACACATCCATTCACAGAACGAGAAACCTTCACCAACACAGCCATGTAGATAAGAAACGTACAATCACACATAGAAGAATAAATCATTGTGCTGAAGCCAGAGACAATTCATTCTAAATGGCAAAAGGTTTAATTTCTCCCTTTCTTTAGCAAAGACCTTTTACCTATCTATTCTCCTCAATCACTTTAGCCTACACGTCTGTCTTCTCCCGTCTTCTCCCCCTGTCTGACGTCTTGTTCTCCCTCTCGCTTCATTCCTCTCCCTCTTTTTATTCCTCGCTCTGTAGGCTACTTTCCCACTCTCTCTTGCTCAGGTGATTGGTTTCCATCTGCCAGGATGCATGTCAAAAACTACATCACACCATCTCTCTCTCTCTCTCTCTCTCTCTCTCTCTCTCTCTCTCTCTCT
>JAODUK010005568.1:0-10166 GCA_027564635.1 Typhlichthys eigenmanni
TATATATATATCTCTTCATTTTTTTGGTAACTACTAGTCAAAAAATGCATACATTTACAATATAATTTATAGGGTACTTTGAGTATTTGCGGCTAACTTCAGGGAACCGTTTCAAGGCTCCACGATCAGCCATTGCTGTGAAAAAACTGTCCACTGGAGTGAACGAAGTTGACACAACTCTCTCTTTACATGGCTCTGGGTAAGAAAATTTTTATCAGGGGTTATGCTTCTTGCTCAAAGACTATTAGAGGGAGGAGCTAGAAGTCAGCTAGTCATAGACATGCATGCTGTCCATGGCTTAAGAGGAGCGCTGAACGCTACATGTGTGTCTGAAGCAAGCAAGGGGAAGTGGCCTTACCATCCAGGTCACTCTCAAAGGTCTCTGCTGTGGTCCAGTCTGTGGCAGGTCCTGTTCCGTTCACAGTCACAGCAGCCACTCTGAAGGTGTACTCAGTTCCTCGCTCCAGACCTGCATACACAACCACAATACGCAGATCAGCAGCTACCACTGCATTCGGCCCATGACCAGACTAATGTAGCACCTGCCGTGAGACAATATTGTAATAGAATACGCTTCCATGCTAAGGAATAATGCTTGTTCACATTAGCTTCTTTCTTTTGCACTGGACCGTTTTTTATTTAGTGATTCTCATTCATTAACTGGTCAACTGAGACATGGCCACTGAAACACAATACATATTTAAAAAGGCACAAACTAATGCCTGATGTTTCTCTGAATGATTTAAGGGTCAACTCAAGCTCAACTGCATTGGGATAAACCACATTAGAGCACTAAGGCAGTGTCTTTTCCCAAAATGACTGTTGGGAAAAGGCACTAGATTAAAATCTATCCGTTCAATAAAAATGTACAGAGATACGCTTAAAATACCAAAGCTTATTTTGAAAAAGTTATTTCAGAAATGTTTCGCCATTGGGGAGGAAGCGTGGGGGGGGGATTGGGTTTGCATGAATATCCAGTCTCAAGTATTTTAGACTGGCCCCTCCGTTTGCACGCCACATCATAATCCTCCGGTCCATTCTATTCCAGGCCAACCGAGTGAAGAGGTCCTAACCATCCAGTCCCTGCAGCGTCTTTTCCTTCTAAACACTTTGAACCAACAAACATCCCCCCGCGTGTTGCAGCCTTTCCAGCATCCCCTCTAAACCTGCTTGAAACTGGATATTCTCTTTGGAGCAGAAGCAGCGTGACGTTGGGCCACTGGAAAGTTGCTGAGACAACAGCTAATATTAATCATTGCCGAGTGCCTCAGGTGATATTGATAAGGGTTTCTTCTGGAAGACCTGGTGGTGAGTGAGTGCTGTCCATCCAAAACGTTGACAAGAAGCATGCAGTTTGTCAGACGCAGCCTAAAGTCTAGCGTCACCCAGGGAGGTCCTAAAGTTGTTTTAAATGCTACAGCTACTCAAACACAGCCTGCAGACTCAGAAGAGGCTTTTCAAGATGACTAACAAGCTACCGTCTGGTTAGTAATATCACAGCAAAGTCCCACATGACAGTATGATAACATTCTGCCAACTATTAAATGTAAACACTTGTTACATTTACAAGCACACACACCTCTGCTAGTTTACCCATATATAAATTATACAGATATATGATTTGTGTTTTTGGAACATACATAACTCAATTAGCATTTTAATGGCAATGTGTACCACATAGAGCCTCATGCCCATTTACACCACCCCCCCACAAAAAAAACCAGCTGCTGCTTATTGGTTGTGATCCCCCTCATACCATCGATAAGCTGGTGGAGCTGGGTGCCGCCAGTGGTCTCGGCTGCCTCGCTTTTGCGCGTGCCTTTCCGGTAGCGGATCTTGTAGCTGATGATCTCCCCGTTCTGTGAGCCGGGGGGCGGGGGCTGCCACCGGATCACAATGCTCTGGGCACACACGGAAAACAAGCATGGAACCATCTCTCTGTATGATGCTGGTGTGCTATTATCAGTTAGTGTTGGGAAGAAACACATGCATGAATAATAAACATGAGCTTTCCTGATGTGTGTGTGTGAATCTGCAGATATACTAATACACAGACAATAATTCAAGTGGCTGATGAGCCCACACAGTACACACACACAAGTGGGGAGAGACGCAGCGTGGAAGAACAGTTAATTAATGTATCCTACTGCCACACTGATGCACAAAAGCCTGAATGCATGTACCAAACACATGCACGCCAGGGGGAGTAGTGCAAATTAAATCTGTGCCAAGTGTGTTTAATTATTTCCAATTTGACGTATTTTGGTCCCAGTAATGTGTGTTGCTCTTCCCCCTATCTACTCCATCAGATTAGGGAACATGTGGTTAATTGACTTATGCAGATGACAAAGGGAAGGTGAGAAAGATAATACTATAGGTACATAACTGTGATTAACAGGTTGCTAGGTAGAACAACCCCACCCCTCCGCCAAAACAAAATCTAGAAATCTGCTCCTGCCTGATGAAGCCTGAAGCAGAGCATTCAAATCACAATAACAATGTTGATTATCATTTTTAGATTGAGTTCTATTTGGCTGGTCACATCTACCATTTTATTACACAAATTATTGTTTTTATTTATTTATTTAAATGACCTGTATAGTGTCTTATAATATATAAAAGCAGGGTTGCATTCAGCACTACAGCAATGAACACATGTATGCTTAAATCCAGGGCCTGGGATTATCTGTCTGGATTTCAGATGTAAAAATGGAGGCGTACAATAGATAGAGCTTCTTGGGCTGCATTCAGGATCATTCTGACCAACGTATGATGATAGCAGACATTTTTTCCCTTTCAAATCTCTGATGAGTTTCCTAAGCGTGAGTGGGTCTTCATTCAAGATGGGAGCATGGCATATGGTTGTCTACTGGGCTGAGCTTGACCAACTGTGCTTTGATGGTTTCTTCTGCCTTTGTCTTCTTGTTTTATTTTTTAAAATATCTTTATTGAAAATGTACCTAGACAATACTACAGACATTGATTTCCAAAAACACCCTCCCCTCTAAGTACAAATCACAATTTTACAAAAAACATATAGTTACATTAAAATCTGATGAATTTCCATCTATCTATATTTTGTTTCTTCTTCTCTAAAATCATTGTCTCTTCAATTCTGTAGTTATTTGTTTACATACAGTGTCTGAGGATATAAATGTTTGCGCTATAAACATCCTAGCTCTTGTCTTCCACAATTTACTTTTGATCATACATACAATTTCCCATAACTCTTTTTCATCACATACAATTTCCCATAACTATTTTTCATCAGCAGTAAAATGTCCTTCTATTATACCATATAAAACACATTTTTCGTCGATATGTAAATTCAGAACACATTTTCTATAGATTTTCATGCTTGTTTTGATATTTCACATAAAAAAAGGAGATTATCAATAGTTTCATATTCATTGCAATTAGGCATTGATTTTTCAAGTATAATGTCCAACTTGGTCATTGAGTTATATGGTTGGTCGTGGTGCATGTCAATCAAAATATCTTGACACAGATGGATCTTGACAGTTAACCAGAGCTAAGTCTCAGACTTATGCCCATGCCGTTTTGCAAATGAGGTTTACGCATAGCATATGATGCTTATGTGGCCACTGTGGTACCTCAAATTGATTCAAACGGAATACAGGATGGAAAACAGGATCAAAGGGAATCCAACAGGAGAGAGGTTGCAGTCATGTTATAGTTGTTATGTTAGCATACTTCTATAGTACCACCAAATCACAAAAACACCAAATTAGTTCTTAAAGGCAGGTCATTCTTGCTAACTTCGAGCTCAAATTAAAACAGTACCGCTCCGCAAATGCATTGTGAAGCAAAGCGTAGTGCTACAGCTTTGTTGATGTGAGCGGTGTTTGCCACTTTGCTTATGTTCTTATTTACAGAACCAGGGCTGTGTAGAAGTATCAGATAATTTTGTTGACGCGCACAGAGAATGGTAAGATAGCGGAATGCGAGGAGATATTTGTTGAATTTGACAAAAAGTGTATTAGCTTGAAATAGCTGACTATACCTTTAAGTGCATCTACATGGTCTCTGGCAGATAGAGATGGCGTGATGGAGAAGCTAAACACTTCTTACAGTAAGGGTGGGGCATCCTGGTTCTGGAGGGCTGCTGTCTTGCATGTTTTAGATGTCTCCCTGCTCCAACACACCGGATTCTAATGAATGGGTCGTTATCAGGCTTATACCGACCCATTCATTAGAATCAGGTGTGCCCCACCCCTGTTTTATAGGGTCTCCTGCAGTTAGATGAATCAATGAAAGTCCACGCCCCCTTCAAATCCGCTGGGGGTTATAAGCCCACAAGCCCCTAACAAGTGGAATGCCCTGCTGGCTATCTTAAGGCCAAAGTACTTTCACACACTTCCACAATTTTGTTCACGTGGACTGTACATGTACAGTACCTCCAAAATGTTGCGTTCACACTGACATATGTGTGTTGACTGGGAATGGGCTGAAGCCTACTACACGCTTGGTAGCATACTTCGGCCTTTATCACACACACACACACACACACCATGTACGTACGTGGTGTGTGTGTGTGTGTGTGTGTGTGTGTGTGTGTGTGTGTGCACGCGCTTGGTGTATTCGTGTCACTATGTTGCTGACACTAACGTATTAAAGACGCAATATCTTTCTGCTTGGTCAGATAAACTGCCTTACCTTTGAATTCTGGACCTCCAGGGTTAAATTTTGCGGTGGAGCGCTTGGAACTGTTAAGGAAAGAAGGAAAAATAATCGACATTAAATTGCACACACTTATTTTCAAGTCCGCTGTGTGACTTCAACAAACACATTTCCTTGCGGTTGTTTTCTTGTCTTATCGTGATAAAAATCGAATCCAAATCACTTGCTTGGAATGTGAAGAATTGTTTTGCTATGCCTGTAAAGTGCAGAAGAATTCACTTTGTATTTGTACACTGTTCTAGAGATTTCCCGAGGGACCTTAGCCTGCGTTCTCCCTCTTTGTAAATGACAGCGAACCCACCGTCAGACAACGTGCGAACGGCGATGTCCTCAGTAGACACCCCTGGTCCGTGCTTGTTGTAGGCAACCACGCGGAAGCTATACTCCGTATACTTCTTCAGTCCAGTCATGGTGTATGACAGACCCCCTATATCTATGTCCTGAGGGAGTGGGAGAGGGAGATGGAGGGAATGAGTCAGATGAGCCACTCAATGCTTTTAAACATTATTTTCACGCTACACATAATCATGGAATTATTACACAGTTACAAAATGGTGTCATTATCATATCGCCTTGAAACATTTTTTTCTCCATTGCCATGATCAAAAACACGAGTGAACACGGTTGGTCTTTTAATCACATTCCAGCTGATGTTTTCTAAAATGTCAGTTTTCCTTTTTGCATCAGGGAAAAAAAAACGACTTCTCTGATTATGGCATTTAGTCAGACAAATAGGGCACAGTGGCACATGGGAAATCATGACAAGCAAACCCATTTACAATCAGCTCCCTCCTTCCTTGTGACATTTATCTGAAAAGCAAAGCCTTTTTGTTAAGCCTCTTCTTGCTTTCATGGCGGGCAGCCTCTGGGCCCGGCTGATCCACTGTGACAGCTCCTCCTGAAGACTATACCTGAAAACCCTGTCGCGGTCACTTTGTGGTCCCCTAACACTCCATGTACTTTATACACCCTCTCTGTCTCTCCGCTCCTATCTGACGGCATCATTCAGGGATTCTCTTTCGCTGCCCTCCCGCTCATCGCTGCTCGACTAGCGGCTGCCTCCTCCCTCTGGGGAGCCGAGGCATCGCTGGCTGTGGGTGCTGGCTGACGTTTCACTTATTATCATATTAACGACTTTTTAACGCCTGGCTGGCTGGCTTGCACACTGCCACCGCTGTGGCCGCTCTGAACTCTACCCGACTAGTTGCCACTCAAGCGAGTCACTGATACGAGGCCTGTGGAATACAGTCGGGGTGAATCACGGAGACTCTGCTGTCCAGCGTGACATGGAGCTGCATTTTGTGCATGAGATGTGTATCACGATTTGGGGAATTCAGCATTATTTAATATACCAAAATAGAAAATAGACACCTAGCAAGATTACAGCTGATTTAAAATGCTATTTTGTTATTAAATACAGTATATGCACATTATTTCTCATTTTAGCTAGATAAATGAACAACTCTTAATAAGATAAAATATGCATAAACGCAGGGCCAAACAGCGCTGCAGGGCCAATCAGCGCTTGCTAGCTTCGGGCTCAAATCAAAACAATATCCCTCAGCAGCGCCGCCTCACACATTGAAATGCATTGTGAAGCGGAGCGTAATGTAGTACTCTGGTAGTACCATGGCTTTGTTGTTGAGAGCGGTGTTCGCCGCTTGCGAAATTATATACATCTCATATAATGAGATATTTGGTGAATTTTACAAAACGTGTATTAGCTTACAATTAACTTGCAATAGCCGACTATACCTTTAAATCAAGCAGGTCATCTGTGATATCCTCTCCACACCCCCTAAAGGACATGAGCCTCTTACCTCTTCAATGCCAATGCTTTTGTCAGTGTAGTAAAGTTTGTAGGTGAGGATCTCTCCGTTTCCAGTGAGGGGCATGTCCCATCTTAAAGACAGCGATGTGGACGAGATGGACACCGCATGCAGGTTGGGAGCAGGACCGGGGACTTGTACTGAGGAACCAATGAGAGGGCAGAGTTTAAAGATGGATGACATCTCTCTTCGTTGACCCCCGTACGAACAGACAGACAATACAAGAGCTTGAAACCCTGTACTGGAAGATGTCCGCGTCAGAGACAGACACCCCCCCCCCCCCCCCTCCAGAGAGAAATTAACCACGAGTCCCATATGCGTGCAACGGTGACGTCAGCCAGCTTACAAGGTCTATTTCTCTCTGTGCTAGCCAGCGCTGCAGCCACAATGCCACGGCAGCGCTGCAGGCAGCTCTGCCGTGGCAGCGCTCCATCTCTTTGGCCACAACATTGTTCCCACTGGACTGGGGCGCCAGCCATGTTACATTTCGCTGTTATTCCCATAACAGGCTAGCATAAGGCTAAACATAGGGCCCTGTTAGTTGTTACTGGGAAACAGAACAAGACCAATCCTCCAAGCAAGCATCACAGCATATTCTCACAGCAATGATGTTCAGCGTTGGACATAGTCACTCCCATGCAGCTGTTTTGAAGTTGTTTAATTAAATTAAACCACATTAAGTGTTTTAATTAAATCAGGTTGGCCAAGGAATTTTTCAGTGTGTATTTAATGGGTATATGTCCCTGTCCGATAATAGAGCGGGTGGAACAACCCTCAAAGACCCCACAACTAAATTGACTGTATCTTCCATAATAAAGTCCTGTAATATATAAAGATAGAGAGAGAGAGAGAGAGAGAGACAGACAGAGTGTGTGTGCCTTTGTATGCATATAGGGATGCCGCAAAGACATGATTGGCTGATCCTGGCAGCATACACACACTCATTGGTCAATCTTTATTGAGGTTCAACGTGTTGCTGTAGGATAGGAGAGACAGAGTGCGTGCGTGTGCGTACACTTAGCCCTTCCCAGGGTACAGGTACAGGACAGGTTTAGAATCATGTCACTGGTTGAAACTGTCATTCACAGCATGTTCTTACTGAGAACGCATTCACACACACATGTACAGTATATGGGAATTACCTGCCCTCATTGTTATCCCTATGGGAGGTTGTCTCTGGCTGGCAAGCATTATAGAGTGCGTGTGTGTGTGAGACCGTCCGCCCTCCAACAAGGACACCGGTAGAGGAGCCCCGTCTGACCCAGAAAGCGACAGTGAGCTACAGCCGAGCCAGAGTAGAGCCCCTGGTGCATGCTGGGTAAATTGTAAGGAAGGCACGGGGGGGGTTGGAGTGGGCCTGGCGTCCACCTAGACTGCGCGCTGGGAAATCCCCATCGCAGCAATTGGAAAATGGTTGATGGAAAGTAATGGCTTTCAGAAGTAGCCAGAGGGGGTCTTTACAGAACCTTCACTCTAAATCAGTGAGAACACCCCGCCTCCACATACTGAGACTTATAGGTGCTTTCCAAACAAAGGATGATTCTGGAACACTACATCAGGCAGGCAGAAGTGTTCCTCTGTCTCCTCTGTCTCTGACACTCTCTTATACACGCCGGGAAGTAAACAAGAGGTGAATTACAAGAACAGGCGGCTGTGTTCATCTGGTTTGTTGCTGGGTGGTCTTCTTTGCTGAGCTGCACTAACAGCCTTCTGTTTGCAAGAGTGTGTGTGTGTGTGTGTTTGCGTGTGTAGGTGTGTGTTTGTGTGTGTGTGTGTGAATGGGTGGGTGGAAAGTGGTTTGTCTGTTCAAGTAGGATTGTGCGTGCGTGCGTGCGTGAATATTTGTATCTGCGTACCGGTTTCTGTTTACCACGGCGTGTTTGTCTAGGTGCTCTTGTTCGAGCACTTCTCCAATAAGCTAAGCCTTCATGTTTATGCAAAGGCATGCTTCCTGTTTACGGAGCATGTGTGAAGGGGCGCTTGTTTGCGCGTCTTACCTTCCGCCTGGGTGGCCAATCGGAGAGAGGCGGAGCTTTCACCCGGGCCGTTGTTGTTGTGCGCCACAACCCGGAAGCGGTACTTGGTGTCTGGCATTAGGCTCTGGATGGTCACTTGCATCTCCCCGGGTCGGCTGGTGTTCAACACGCGCTCCCTGAGACACACAGCAAACTCAGTGCTAATGCTAAGATGAAAGCTATTGTGTGATTAGTGCCATTCATGCAGGACTATACAATGCTAGTGTCAATCAGGCTACAGACAAGTAGCAAGGTTCCACAGTAATTTCCCCATAATAGCTGCTTACTGAAGATCACACTCAGCATTTTCTGTAATTACAGTAATCACTTTAATTACATGTTGCAAAGGATTTCTGATGGAGGGATATATATATTAATCATGTTATTGCTCAGATCTACACGTAATTGCAGTCATTACACGTTTCCGCGGAATGTGCTGCAATCTGCCAATCTTCAGCCAATCTCGTGGAGTCAATATCAGTGTTTTTGCCAACCTTGCATGCAGTGCGCACAGCTTAAACTGTCATTTCAACTCCCGCTATGTGTTTCCCTAACTGCCACAAAAACACTGCGCTGCTTGCTCACTCTACCATTAAACTACACACCGACCTCTCCCTCCTTTTCAAAATGCAGAGCTCATTTAGTCACACTTAAACTCTGCTCTGGGCGAATTAACACCGACGGAATAGTGTAACCACATAAACCCAGGCAGGAAGGTCTGTAGAAACAAGCAAAAGATTACTTCGGGAACCACCGGGGTATACATGCCATCATAATCAACAGTATTGGGGACAAAAAGGCTTGCTAGCATGTATAGCTATAGCAAATACTAATAATGTGCCCTTCTACTGTAAGAGAAAAGTGTGGAGAGTACAACTAGCTTCTTGGCTGTGACAGACAGCAGTGTAAGTCCTATGAGTGTTTACTGTTAACAGCTTAGGCCAAAGTATACTTCGCATGACGTCGATATCGTCGTGTGTACAGTGTGCGCGTACCTACGGCAATGTGTGCGCGTGCGCGGAAATGTGTGCGTTGACCGCGCACGCGCGACAGGCTGAAGCCCACTACAGACGGCAATGTATGTCCTACTAAGCTCACAAGTGAGTTATCTAAGCATATAACAAATATTTATTCCCAGCAAAACTCTCAGTTACACCATTATTGTTCATCTGAACCAATATGTGCACGTATAAATGGCAGTTATTAAACTTGCTAATTCCAAAGCAAATGTTTTTGTATACAGAGACAGCATCGGAGTCCGCGTGAAGTATACTTTGAACAACCCGTACGCATTTGGCAGTGTACCCGGGCCTTTAGCACACAGAAGTGTGTTCAGCCTGCATATGGCCAAAACAAAGCGTCCCCACCTGTTGGTGCCCTCCTGGTTGTAGAAGACAGAGTAGGTGAGCTCGTCTCCGTGCGGTTCGGCCGGCGGCCGCCAGGTCAGCTTGACGAAGCGCGTGGAGACCAGCGACGCAACCACATCCCTGGGGGCAGAGGGGGTGGGGCCTGCTGGGTTGGCCACACCTCCAGAGCCTGGCGTTACATGGTCAGTAGTGTTAGGAGTCAGTGAGGGGGGGGCCAGGGGGAAGGAGGGCAGGGCTACGTCTTTGGAGGGGGG
>JAODUK010005569.1:0-32667 GCA_027564635.1 Typhlichthys eigenmanni
TCAGATCGGAGCAATATATATAGGTATATTTTTCCGAGTCGACGGTACATTTAGCAAATCGACGTATTAAGTAACCGATTACGTCGGTTACGTCGACTAATCATCCCAGCACTAGTTTCAATGCATTTATAGAATTTAGCTACATTAGACTATCAGAGCGGGACTGGACATCAGCTGATACAAAAATCACTATGAACTATAAACGTTAACTTAGACATCACCAATTACTACAGGATGTAATAATGACATTATATGTGAAGACATTTAAACCACAAATAGTAACCAGTGCATCGCTAACTTTTTTTCACACTTCTGAGCCACAACCCCCAAGAAAAGAGTGGTGATGATTTCTCAGATTTATCACTATAGTTTTTTTTTTTAAACATAGTTTTTCTACCCTTCACAAAGTCCAACTGACCTATGAAGTAACCCATGTATGGGAAATCACAGTTCAGTCCAGAGTTCAGTTTGCATGTGTAGAAAAAGTGTAGCGATGCGCATCCATACCAGCAAGTAGGGTCCTTTCGCCACCCAGTCCCTGGAGGTCCCAGAACCGTAGTCTTTTCCTGCGAGGATAATGAGGGGGGTGCCGTCTCTCTGGTAGCGCTCTGCAGCCTCGAACACATCCACCTGGGAGATGGTGATCAGCAACGTGACATAAACAAGAGCAGTGCAGCATAGCCCTTACCTAGCCACTGCTAGCAAGCAGGTCTAATTTCAGGTCCCTTCTGAACAGCCGTGTAGTCACAGAATAGTCACATAAAGTCCCAATAAAGTGCCATTGAGCAAACCTCCGAGCCTGTCCATTTAGACCCATTCATGTGAATCAGGTGTGTTGGAGCAGGGATACATCTAAAACATGCAGGGCTGCGGCCCTCTAGGACCAGGATTATGGGACCACTGATTTAGACCAATACTGCGTTAAAATAACAGATGCACCACAAAAACATACATGGATACTAGTGGGGGAAACTGTTAGTGCCTATAATCATAGTTCTACTTTATTTTACTAATAATTAAATACTGCATTTTTGTGAAATATTGTTTCTGAGTATGTTTAAAATGGATTAAGACCCCACTTACAATCTGGCCCGATGGAATGTGCAACGTCTTGGGGCCCGGTTTGCCCATTAAGCGATTCTGGAGCTTGATGCTAGCGAACGTGCCTCGGGTCATCACCACGTCGTTCCCTCGCCGGGCGCCATACGAGTTGAACTCCCGCGGGGTCAGGCTGGAGCAGAAAGCAGTAACGGCACATTCATACTTGACACTGCCGGACTGGACCCATCTCTGTCATTTACACAGAAAGCTTCTCCCCTAATCTCTCAATTAGTTTTTTTCCTAACATGTCCCAACCTGACTGTGAGTGGAAGGAGAATTGGAAATTATGTGACAGCTGGTGCCAAATCTGGCAAGACTTTAAGAAAGAAATCATTACATTGCTTTCAGGCTACACAGCTGAAAGTCGGTGTCGCTGGGACTGACCGTTTGCTCAACAGGTACTTGGCAGCAGCGCTGGCCCTTGCGATACTGCCTGCGGGTGAGATGTGATCCGTGGTCACCCCGTCGCCGAGGAACAGCAAAGCGTGTGCGTTCTCTATCGTCTTGGGAGGCTGTACCTCCTTATTCTAGGACAGTGGGTTTAAAACATTTTGAACCACGACTCCCCCCAGAAAAGGAGAAGCAGGTATTGTTGAACAGCTTTCACTTAGGGCTGGACCAGAATACTGAATACCAGAGTATTCAAATGGTAAATGGTAAATGGGCGCATTTATATAGCGCTTTTATCCAAAACGCTTTACAGTATTTTGCCTGACATTCACCCAGTCACACACACATTCATACACCGATGGTGATCGTTGCCATGCAAGGTGAGACCAACCACCGGGAGCAGTTAGGGGTTAAGCATCTTGCTCAAGGATGCTTACAGGTAGGTCAACACCGGGGTTCGAACCCATAACCTTCCGGCTAGAAGCCCAACAACCAGACCACTAGACCATCCTGTCCCCTATTCAAGTTATTTGTTTGATGGGTAGATGCTGTATTTTCCAATTCTGGGATTCTGGTATTCATATTTTTAGCTATGTATGTGCATTTATCCTTTGACTCACACTTTCTAGGTGAGAAATAAAGAATAAATCAGTGTTCAGAGTTCCAACACAAATCGGTTTCAACTGGTCTGCAAGCTCCTCTTTCGGAGGGTCAATGACTAATCCAAGGTGTACACCGCTCTTACTGATGCAAGTGAAGTGGCAATTAAAAGCTCAGAGAGCAGCGGCTATCTAGAGAGCACTGCAATCGCTAAAGTGCAAACTAGAGTAAGACAAAAATGACATCTGCCGGCTAATATGAAGTAAATGCAACAGCAGTTCTTGCAGCATTTATTAATGCAATATGTGTTTTAGACCAAATACGAGCACACTCGTTCGAGCCTGTAAAATGGTATTTGGCCCAGCCCTACAGTCAACAGACAAATATATGCACAAGCATGGACACAAAATGTTTGACAAACTGAAACCACTGGAGGTCACATTTGGCCATATCTACAACGTCAGGAAACTCTAACATACCAGTTTAGTGAAGAAAGATGGTAAACGGATGTATGTAGATCTGGGATCCCAAGGGAATAACAAAGAATCTGAGCATTCTAGATTGTTCCAGAACGTGTTTCCTTTCTGAAAAACAGACCAAAAACAGTGCATAAGTTGATATGTCGTGCTGCTAACCTAACAGGAGGAAGACGGGGTGGGGGTGGGTGAAGGAATTGTTGACACGACACTTGGCTCACCTCCATTCGTGCCCTGAGATCCCTGAAAATGGAGGAGATGACCGTGTCCTCCTCTGTCTGCTGCACCTCCTCCCGGGACGGCCAGACGTCATGCAGGTACACCTCCGTCCCCCCCGCATTCACTCCTGGAACACCGGACCATTGGAGGGGAGAAAAATGGCAATAAGCTTTTTCTAAAAAGCCTTAAAAGGCAGGGTTGGTCTACAGAATGCTTGCTAACTTTGCAAAAACAAACTCTCTCAGAAGCTCCGCCCCACACATTGAAACGCCTTGTGAAGCCAAGCAGCATTGTTGTTGTGAATATACCGTTCAGGGTTCCCCAATTCATTTTCCCCAAGGGCCAAAATGTGTGAAACATGCCAAGCCAAGGGCCATAGCGTCCAGGGTTAAACACACAGACCCACCACACTAGCATGCACGCCTTTATACACGTACATCTGACTTAATTGGATGGGCAAAAATAGATGAATGTTAACTCACCAATCAGTGAGCAAAGTGACAGCGATGGGTCACACAACAGATATTTCTGTTGTGTGTTAATAATACAATATGTTGATGCAGTTGATAAAATAAACCCTGGTAGATGCTAGTGATAGGGCCGCCTAAGGTGAAAAACAAAAAGCTCTGGGTTAAAGAAAATCCCTTAGATTTCGCCGTACCTAAAGGCTCTTTCTCAAAGTCGATGCTCATGGTGCCAGCTATAGCATAAGCCACCACCAGAGGCGGCGATGCCAGGTAGTTGGCACGCACACAGTTGTAGAGGCGTCCTTCAAAATGCCTGTTGCCGGATAAAACTCCACAAGCCACCAGGTCCCCCTAAAACAAAGCAGTTGGATATATAAAAAAACAAAAGGTATCATTGAACAAATCAGAGACCAACAGTACAGCGGATACAGTACCTGTTTGATTGCGTCCACGACGGCTTCTGGTAAAGGTGTTGTGTTCCCTACACACGTGGCACAGCCATAACCAATCACTTCAAACCTGCAAGAGGAAAACAATGAACAGAGCCAATGCTTGTGCACATGTATGTGGTTGGCATGCATGCAGAAATATACAGACCCTAGCTGGCTGAGGTAAGGCAGCACTCCGCTTGCACTGAGGTAGTGGGTTACCATGCCACTCCCAGGCGCCAGACTGGTCCGGATATAAGGCTTTACCACAAGGCCCGCCTCCGCTGCCTTCTTTGCCAACAGCCCTGCCAATCACAAGAGCAGTGCTATGACCAAAACCACAACATCCGAAATGTTGTACGTACATATGTATGCCAAAACCCTCCCTGATAACAGGACACTAGTCAAATTAGAGGTGTGGATAGGCATGTTAAAGCACTCATTCAATGAAAACCAAATATTCCTAGTATTCCTGGAATTAGCAATATCGATGTGACACAGAGGTAACTGGGTCTTTCAGAGTGGACTGTATCCCCCTGCCGGATACTGGTTGCCGTTTTTGGTACTGTGAGTTAAATATACTTATTTATGGATCAGTCATATCACGCAAAACATTGAACGCTATGTCCACGATAATAACAAAGAGAATATGTCTTTGTTTATTGTTTAACCGAATTATCATGTTGTGCTGTTGCTAGCAGCTAGCCACCTATTTGCTTTATAATCCCCCTGAAGTGGCAAGAACAGCTGTAAAATCGTGCTATGTAACCCTTCATTCGTGTTTTAATATGTGCTTATGGGTACATGGCTGTTCAGCGGGCAAGGATGGCTGGGTTGTTGTGCTATGGTATTATTTAAGCTTAAATTCATGAAATAATGTCCTTAGTAGATACATGGCTGGTTATCAAAACATAACACCCCTGTCAATACACATTCCGGGGCTGTGTGACCAACTGCTGCTGTGCCAACAATGTGCCAAGAACAACACCGAACCCCATTCTGCCTCCCATATCCTTTACTGTAGTCTGATTGGCGAGGCGTAATTAATGCGCAATATTAACACCTTGAAAACACTGTTGAAAATAAACCTTGTGTGGTTCAAACCCATAAAACTATATTAAAAAGCGTGTTTCGTCGCTATGTAAGTACTAGCAGTCAGCAGCTGTAGCCACATACGTGGAAGAGGGGGAGTTTAATTTAAACGCAACAGTCACTGAAAACAGACCGTTCTCCGAGGGTGGTGGTGGTAAGGATGCTATTCCACATAATCTATGTGCGATTTTCACCTAGGCTTGTCAACTACATTCTCTTGAGGAGTCAAGGAACTGTGTCAACACGTGAAAAGGGGCACGAAATCACTCCTGTAAGGTTGTAATAGGTCCCAAACATGGATAGGCTTGAGTGACAGCTGTCAGCAGGGCTCACCTGCAGTCAGCATGACAGACGGGTTGCAGTTGTTGGTGCAGCTGATGACTGCAGCGATGACCACAGAGCCGTGGTTCAGCTGGTACTCCCGACCACAGTGGAGGAGAGATACCACCGCCTCCTGCTTCTCTTTGGAGATGTGGAAGCCTTTGAAGCCCACCTGGAGTGAGACCACGTTGCCTTATTCAGCTGAGCACCATTGGAAGGTGTGCCTTTATTGCCTTAAAATTATGTTACATGTTGCAGATGTTACATAGAGGCACTTTCTTCTCGTTACCTTCTCATCCAGACACCTCTGGAAGTCCTCCTTCATGCTGCTGATTGCCACCCTGTCCTGGGGCCTCTTTGGCCCGCTCACATGGGGCACGATGGAGGTCAGGTCGATCTCAATCACCTGCATAAAAGGACGAGTCTCTCCTTGTCAGTGCATCGCACAACCATGCACTTGTCTCGTCAAAGCTGTTGTCATGTTCCTCTAGGGTTTTCACCCAAACCTACTGCTCGTATTATGCCACGGTCAGGTCAGATGTTTGTTTGGAAAGCAAAACCATTGTTTCATTTCCCTTTCGCATTGCACTTATGTTCGGCTGTAGCCATGTGCCAACACATCAGAAACGCAGCACTGTGACAAACCCACTGTTACATTGTTTATTAATTTCTATGGTCTGTTTTGAGCAAATATACAATATTTAAAAAAAGGCCAGAACGCCTGCTATACTTACAGCTCAAATCAAACTCCCTCAGAAGCTCTGGCTAACACATTGAAACGCATTGCGAAGCAAAGGGCATTGTTGTGAGATGTGTTTGCAATTTTGTAGATTTTTTGTCTATTTACGGAGCAAGGGCTATGTAGAAGTACCATCTTATTTTTTCAGCATGCACAGTAACATTGCGAAATGTGAGGAGATATTTTGTGAATTTGACAAATAAATCAAACTATATCACGTATATATAAAACATTTTTCAGCTGAACATAAAAAAGCAGACATATTGTTGATCTTACCTCAGAATAATGGGGATCTTCTGAAGGATCTTCATATCTTCTAAAGAGTTTTACAGCCTTAATGTAATACTCTAGTATTTCAATTTTTTCTTGGCTAAAGTCTAGAAGGAGATGAATAATTAACAATTATATAATGGCATTATACATTTGTTAAAAGTGACTGCAAAAGCCTTTGGTATGAACAATGGCAGCGCTGACTTACTTGTCTTTTGAAAGTGCTCGAGTGTGACTTGGTCAATGGGGAAGAAGCTAACGGTAGCACCGTACTCCGGACACATGTTGGAAATGGTGGTGCGGTCTGGGACCGACAGCTGTGACATGGCAGGGCCAAAGAACTCCACAAACCGCCCAGCAATCCCAGCTTGACGCAGGTGCTAGAAAACAATTGAATACAAATGAGCATGGTCTGAAAAGAGAAACTGGGAAGCTGCAGTGGCAGTTTGCAGTGGCACTCCACTAATTTACATACTTCAGGATAAATTAGAGATACACCAATCGACCGGCCAGCGACTGGAATCGGTGGGTTTTCACCTTGACCAGCCATGTCAATCGGCCGGTCTGTCTAAATATAGCCCAATTATGTGTGGCGCATGCTTGCGCTCCAAAGACGTTCACTCGCCCCTTCTTATTTTAACCCTCTAAATCAGAGATCCACGGCCCCACGCATTTTGCATAGATGACATTTCATATCATATCTCAAAACAGCATAAATTATATAGTAGATAAAAGCATACCCAGTGAAGCTCAGTGTAATCAATTACAGTTACCACCAGCTAAAATAGTGGAATCCGATTACAGGTATTTAAAAAAAAGAGATTATTACTTCTAGGACTAGTTTCACATTTAAAATGGAAGTTTGCAGAAGAACAATGCATAAATCAATCAGATGTTCTCTTATTAACCTTTCACTAACATCAATCAATAATTGAAATGAAGTCCTATTTTAATCTGATCCCCTGAGCAACATTAACGGTCGTAAAAACATAAAGATTTGGCACACCAACACAGTAAATTGTTTGGATGGCATTTTAACAGAACAATGTTTATGCATGAAGTAATCTAAAAGTAATGGAACTAAATTTGATTATATTACTAAAGGTAGGCAATTCAAACATTATGTTACAGACAATTTTAGTCTGTAACTAGTAAATGTAACGGACTACATTTAAAAAGTAACCTACCCAACCCTGGTAACAAGTTACAATTCACCTCCCTTCTCTTTTAAACACTGGTCTTGACAGAACCTCTGCTCCCAACTGCTGTGGATAGACATTACGTGTCTAGAGAAACAATATCCATATAAGAGTGGTGTGAGTGGATGCTTGCATCTGAGCATGTCATCAGGCTAGTATTATGTTAAGCCTCTCCCCCTCTGTGAATTACAGTACTTTAGGCTCAGTCTGTTTCAAATAAGCAACATGATCACACTGCATGCTACTAAAGTATGAGAACAATCAGAAAAACCCAGTTACCTTGGTGATGCCCAAGACAATATCTATAGATGTGCTCAGACGGTTGATGGAGCCCACCAGCTTACAGCCAACCACCTGCGGAAGGGTCATAGACACTGGCTGGCCCAGCATCACAGCCTCTGACTCAATTCCCCCAACACCTAGCAGGGAAGTGCAACAAGCATCAAAGTTAACGCTACAAAATGGCACTCTTCAATCTATGTGCAATCAAATGTATCTGCGGTCTAATCCCATTGCCTGGGGGAATTAAAAAGAAAAGAACTTGATGTGCTTTACCCCAGCCTAGGATGCCAAGACCATTGATCATAGTGGTGTGGGAGTCAGTTCCTACTACACTGTCTGGGTAGACGAAGCCGTCGTTGACCTGTATCACTTTGGACAGGTACTCCAGATTCACCTGGTGGACAGCACCCACGTCTGGAGGAACCACATTCACGTTCTTGAATGCTTTGGAGCACCACTGTTGGGAGGGAGTGGGCATAGAAACACTAGGTCAACCAACAACAACTTCATGCCTTACCAGAGGTGAATGATAAATGTACTGTATTTATACATCACCATTCCAACCTACCGGCCACTCAAAGCGCCGAGCATGATTTCCACACATTCAACACACACTGATGCATAAACAACAAAGCTTTCACTGCACGGCATCTTGATAAAGTTACTCACACTCAATTCTACACATGGAAAGCAAAACAAAACAACTATTCTACTGTACCTTAAAGAACTGCAGTCTCTCCTTGTTCCTGGTCAGCTCAATCTCCAGGTTCTTCAGGACAGTGTCAGGTCTGCAACCCAGCAAAGTTCATTAGCTTCCACGTTTGCATCGCGTTTATGGAGAGACTACCACTGCACTGGTCAGTGGTGCGGGCCCCCGCCCAACTTACTCAGACACGGGCTTCAGGTGGAAGGGACATAGTAAGGGCGTGTTTTCTATCTGCTGGACCGAGGCAGGAGAGCGTCCCGGGGAGGCCGGGACCTCACTGCAGCCCGCCTTGTTACAGGAGCCCCGCTGGCCCCCGCACTGAGAGCCCCCTCTGGCGTGAGGTTTGGCAGGTGTGGAACCCAAAGCACCCTGGGACAGGCGCTGGACCTCCCCACCGCCTGGGTTGGGAGCGTTCTGTATGGCACTGTGCAAGAGGTGACCAAAGACGATGCTTCAAGCACAGCAGTTCACTCAGGTTGATTAAAACATATTACAATATATCTTATACATATAAACACTATGTACGGCTGTGCAATTGTGCAATCTAATTTTACTTGAGATTTAAGTTTCAGCTCCTAACAATCAAAAAAAAAATAATAATAAAAAAATATATGTGTAATCTAATTTTTTATATATATAATTATTTCTTTGTAAACTTTTATTGTATTAAAGGAATGTTCACAGTTGAAGGTGATTACACTGTTAATGTTTCAACAACCCCCCTCCTCCCCCCATAATCAATGCATGGCCTCGCGTTCCGCGTACGTGCCAAGTATGCCAAGGCCTTTACCCTATGCGGAAAAAGAAAGATTACATAAAGACAACAATATGGACCATATTAATGGCTTAAATAGTTAGAATTTTAGATTGGCCAGAATCTACAACAGAGATGGGTTTCTCCATAGCATAGCTACCAAAAAAGAATTACGAAACAGGACAGCAAAAATTTAAATAAAACATGGCATGTTTGACCTCCACATTAAGATACTGTGTGTCCGCTGATTGCCATATGTTATGTTAAAGCATCCTTGAGAAAAACACAGGACTGATGTCTGCATGCTGTTCTTCTGGGCTAGCATCTCTTGTGAAAAGAAGCTCACCACTTGCTGAAGTCAATCTGTAGAGAGTGGTCCACTATCAGGTCAGTTGGGCACATAGGATTAACGACACCTGGGTCCACGCCATGCTTGGCCACCGCTTCCCTCATGGCAGCGAAGTCAACCATGGCAGGTATACCTCTGTAGGAGCGAAGCAGGCTGTTTACTATTGTGGCCTTTTCATAGGATTAGGACAATATCATGACACACTGTTACAGAGGCAAATTTTATCAATATTATACAAATGTGATACAACTAACAAGTTGGAATACGAGCGAATGCACACACATAAGAAAAAAAGTGTTTTGTTTCCTCATATAGACTCCATATGATCAGTCCTGAAAACTCACGTAAAGTCCTGAAGAAGTACCCGGGCCGGGTGGAATGGCACCTCTGCAACATTCTGTTGCCGGTGCCAATCTAGAATGTTCTGCACATCCTTCTCTTTAACATAAAAGCCATCACACTTACGAATGGCTGCCTCCAACAAGACACGGATGGACAGAGGCAATTTTTCTAAAAAAAAAAAAAAAAAAAGACAAACCATGTGATTTAATGTATTACAAATGTAAATTGGTTTTATTTACAGACAACATATATATTTCACATGTATAAATAATGTAACAGTTAAATGGTCTGAGAAAGAAATCTACCATATGCAAATAAACGGGGAAAATAAAAAGTCTGAACTCACCATATCTGGGATCACTGAGTTTATGTGGGTTGAAGAACTTGAGACTGCCATCTTTCAGCAAGTCAATCAGGTGGCTGTATGGGTGCTCTTTAAAGGGAAGAAAACAACCAGTTTTATAGTATCAGTTTGTATAATATAGCATCAGCATGTTATGAAAAGCAACATGGCTGTCTATTAGTTGAAGGAGCGGTGGACCAACTATTCCTGAATATAACAACAGTACTCAAGTAATTGCAATTTAAATTGCAATTACTTGAGTACTGTCAAGGTGCAACCTGGAAAACTTTATGGAAATGTAACTGACATTCAAATGTTTAAATGTTACTGTGCAAAATGTTTTAACCAAAACAAACTACATTACAAAGCGGGCCTGTGAAAACAACCCAAATTAAATGTGGTTGAGGGGGATCCTCATATCAATCATCTCAGCAGTTTTCTTGCCACACCAGAAAGATGCTAATTTGCCAGTTGTAGAGTGCCACACCAGAAAGATAGATTTATCTTTATATTTAAAGAATATTTATAACTAGTGTTTAGAATTACTATTTTATCATTATAACACGATAAAATGTGGCTTATCAAAGACAGAACACAGATATGGTTGGGGAATAAAACCAAAAATGTTTAACCAAGCCAAGCCAAGACCATAGCTGTGTGAAATGTATTAGCTACCGGTACCGTACAACTACGGTACGGTAACACTGTTGGCTGTAATTGTTTTCTAGGCTCTATTGTCAAAATCTCTCTTTTCTGCGCAATGCTAGCTCTCTGACCCATTCATTTATTCTATGCTCCGGTCCATCATATTGGTTATGCAAAACCCGAAACCATATTGCTAAACAGCTGATTCTGTCCTTTACAGTTCATCGGCGGCGCTGCTATGAGTATGAACAATGACAAATGCTAGTTCACTTTTATGTAAAGCCTAACTGTAAAATGGCATCCTTGATTTGTTGACAAAGGAAATCCATAATGGTGGCCTACGCTGCAATTTCCACGTATGCTTTCCCGAATGTCAAGAGAATACAACTGTGTCCATTGCCACGAAAATACAATGCTAACTGGGCTAAGTTCAACATCAATTTGCTAGCAGTTTCTTATCATGAAAACCATACGGTACTAGCAAAATAGCTAGCTATCTATACAGCGGCCAAATGTCTTAAGTAGATAAGCAAAGCCAATGTAACGATCACAAAATGTGCCAATACGAATTGACATTGACACGTCGTGTGGTCGTAGTATAACCGAGCAGCACGATGCAGCCGTGGCTTGCTTACGGTAGTGTACATTGACTGTACCGTACCAGTAATTGATTTGCATTAGCTATGTTCGCGAGGTACCGTACCGTAGCTACGGTAGTATGCGAAAGCTAAGTTTGCTATGCTGTTCCATTGCTATCTGAATGTGAAATGCCAATGAATCTGGACATACATGCAGTTTGATACTGCTCAAATACTAGATTGTGACCAATCAACTATTTGGTAAAAAAAAAAACGTCAGAAATCATTTATTTTACCTTTAGCTGATGAAGTGAGCGCCATGATGACTTCTGCAATCAACACGACCCGTCCTCAGGAAGACTACACCTCTTTGGATACCGAGTGACCAATCGGAACGCAGAATTTTACATCAGATCCCACTCATGATCAATCGGTATTGTGTAAATCATAGTAGATTCTAGGTAATGTACACACACAAAAAAATAAAGAAAACATAGGTTAGTTGGACATTAATGAAAATATAAAACAGATGTGTAGGTATGGTAATAACATAACATTAAATTTGCGTTACAATGTATGATCACATATTTATTATTTACCAGAGAAATAGAATGATGGGTGTATTGTGGATAGGCTAAAATATTTTAGCTTTTTTTTTAATTTTTTTATTGATCTTTTTTAAAATTGTTAAATGTTACGTTAATTACCATTACAACATAAGAAGAATATGAAACAATTGAGCATTATTTAATAAATTAGAGAATACAGGTATGCAGGGCTATAAAACGGTGGTGTTTGGACAATAAAGACTTATATATTGTATTCATGAGGTATGCTATTATGTTTGTATATCTTTCAATTGAATGTATTATTGTTTTATATGCCCACCTTATGGACTGGATATTAATATTAGCCTGTAAGGATAAATCACACACATTTACATCCTATGTTAATGAATGTGTATTGTTACTAAAAAAAAAAAATATATATATATATATATATATATATATATATTATAATAATAATAATACTAATAATAAACAACTACAAAGGTTGTCATTGCTGTGTTTCAGTGTGGCATTTCCATTTCAACAACTAGTGTTTCAGTTCCACTCAAATGGTTTTCTGATCTCCCATTTTAAAATAATTTGACATATATCATATTGCCAATATTGGCAGGCCCTGATGAGTATAATAACGGATGTGGTCACATGGATTCTTTCAAAAGATGCTAAAAGAGAAATGTCTATCTATCCTGTCATTTATACTCATCAGGTACATTCCCATGTCATTATATTGTCCAGTGCAGTTATCAGACTCACGTGTATGTCATGGTTGGTGACAAATACATCATATTACATATAATCAACAACAGCAGTTACCAACGCCAGTTTGATTAACATTATAGTGATTCCATATGACTTTCTGTCACACTAAGCACGTCAGCATCTCAGACCAAAACAAATGCTCCACGGGCCATGCCTGCACATGCACTAACATGTATATGGCTATGTAAACAAGGACATAGCTCAGGATTACAGCACACAGAAAGGTATCTTATCATTTTAAAATGTATGCTCTAGCAAATGTTTTATATTAATGTGCCTTTATATTTGTGTATTTGCAATATAAGAGGTCCTTGGGTGTCTTGAAAGGCATCCTCAAATAAAATGTATTATTATTATTACTATCATCATTATTATTATTATTATTATTATAGTGACAGTCATTCTCTAATCATGATAATATTACTCATATATATATATATATATATATATATATATATATTCACATAAAATAAAATAAAAGTTTGCTGCTATATATAGCAGCAAACTTTTATTTACTATAGTACTTATAGTACATATATAGTACATTACTATAGTAATGTTTAAAATATCACCTTGGCTTTAATGTTAAGCTGTGGAGAGGCAGGTGGACAGCCCGTGTAAACCAATTCATTTTCAGATCTGATATAATTGATAATCTATAAATAACATAAATTACATATAATGTGTTAGTCCTTACATGCCTACTTCTTGCTGAGACGGCATTCTCTAGATTGATTCTACTGAATTCAATTGCATCACAACTGGTTATTCCTGTAATTATCAGCCATCTCTGAATTTTTCCATCATAGCATTATCTGTTACTGTCAGATAGAGTTCCCCCTGTTTCCAGCGAGAACAGACGAATCCATAATTCACACTCCAGATCAGTGGATGGCAGTAATGAATTCAATGCTACGGTAACGGTACCAACCAATCGAGGTCTTTAGTCTAAATATACGGAACATCGTGAAACCACGGAACAACATACATCTGAAATATAACAACCTTCAAGCTGGCACACTGTGAAAGGCAAGGGAATTTCGTCCACTGGGAACACAATGGTAATGCTTTGCTACACAGAACTACAGCGAATGACCTTTCACCTTTGACAATGTTTGTTAGCATAATGGCTAACAAATATTATGGCATGATATATATTTAGGCAAGCACCCACCGTGCAGGCCGTAATTTTACAAGGCCCTCTCGATTTAAGTTAACGTTGTTACCTTTCATCTAGCAAGTGTCCTTGCTGAGGAATACTGCCGGTAAAGCCGTGTTCGGTGGCTCCTGACCTCAGCACCTCGCCGACGTTAAATTAGACCACGTTGTTGTGTGTTTAAGTTGCCAATGCGATAACTCGTGAATTGGCTCAATGTTAATGTTGCACTGTGAAATCAGGATATATGCTCAGACGTACCTTCATGCCATGCTACTAGCTTTTGATCTAACCTGTCAGAATGTCTGCAAATTGCTGATGTCATCATTGATATACGAAGGCGTCATAAAAAAAACATTAAACGTTAATTTACCTTAATTCTAAGGTTGTATGAATAATTTGGGTAGTCTAATTAATGTAATACAGTGCATTTACTTACACACAATCTAGAAGCTTGTATGTAGGCTATTTAAAAATGCTGGCTACTTTACTGAGTGTGTTTTTCATTTTACAGAGAGATGTTAATGTTGACTTTTGGTTTACCACTCACAGGTAATGGCTGCGGTAAGGTCTATTATTTCAGATGTGACTTTAGGGGCGCAGAACTGCGCAGACCAGTAGAATGCAGCAGAAACGTGCCATCCAGATCATAGAATGGGAAGACCTGGACAAGAGGAAGTTCTACTCTTTGGGGATCTTCATGACGATGACCACCAGGGCCACCGTCTACCCCGCCAGCCTCATTCGCACACTGCTGCAAGTGCAGAAGGGCAAGGCCCTGTATTCGGGCACGTTGGATGCCTTTTGCAAGATCCTACGAGCGGAGGGCGTGAGGGGCCTCTACCGGGGTTTCATGGTCAATATGTTCACCCTGGTCTCAGGACAGGCCTACATCACCACCTATGAGCTGGTGCGCAGGTTTGTCTCATACCACACGCCCAGCAACACGGTGAAGTCACTGGTGGCAGGAGGGGCTGCTTCCCTGGTGGCCCAGACCATCACGGTGCCCATAGATGTGGTTTCCCAGCAGCTGATGATGCAAGGCCAAGGGGAACACCTATCCCGTTTCAAGGTTAAACCTAAAATGGTGGCCAAGCGCAAACTGATTTTTGGGCAGACGCGTGACATCGTGGTGCAGATATGTGCCGCTGATGGTTTCCGGGGGTTCTACAGGGGTTATGTGGCATCTCTGCTCACCTACATCCCCAACAGTGCACTCTGGTGGCCTTTTTATCACTTTTATACAGGTAAGCACAACAAATCAGTTGGTAGGATGGACGACAGTACTCATAATATGGTTACCATAAAGCAAGTTTACAGTAACATTTTGGTGAATATGAGATCTTAAAAGGACACTCCCTGGTTTGTGCCTAGAAGTCCCTTTAAAGATGCATTGTTTGGTTTGAAACCATAGTATGTGTCTGCTTGTATGAGCCTCTCATCCAATTTGATCGTTTGCTTTGGGTCAAATCATCTGGGAATTTTGTATTGCAACATGTTTACATTTTAGTTGCAATATATAAAATATTACTAGATGTGGTACTGCAGTACATTTTTATGTCACTCAACCAATCTGGAAACAGTTGTTCTTAATGTTTACATGTTGCCAGCGTTTGTCATTGTTATCGCCATGCCATCCCTGTTACAGACATAATTCTGGTTTCCATCCATTACAGGCAATGGAAATTCATATTTTGAGTCAATGAAAGTCAGGGATATTGCAATTTGACTTAAAAGTAGGAACCCTGTGCGTTAACACATCTTTTTCTTAAATGTAATTTCCGTTCCCAGAGCAGTTGTCCAAGCTAGCCCCCAGTGAGTGCCCTCACCTCGTTCTGCAGGCGTTGGCAGGACCAATGGCAGCAGCCACTGCCTCCACCATCACCAACCCTATGGACGTGGTCCGGGCCAGAGTCCAGGTAAACGGTGAAGCCACTATACGTGTGTGTGTGTACATGTCTTGTATTGCACATAGGATGACTTGCTACAGTAGACACATGACTGTATAGGCCAGGGGTCACCAACCTTTGAGCTGAGAGCTACTTCAAGAGTACTGAGTAATATGAAGGGCTAACATCCGGAATGAGAAAGTTACTCGATTCACCTTTTAATGATAATATTATTAATAAACATTCCTATATGTGAAGAACTGAACTGTTTGACCACATGGTAGGCTACTGGTAATGCACAATGGTAATGCACAATGCAGTCAGGCAAGTGTCGTTCTGCTGGCAACCGCCAAACCCAGACTCGTTCATCGGATTGCCAGACAGAGAAGGCTGATTCGTCACTCCAGAGAACACTTCACTGCTCCAGTGTTCAGTGGCGGCATGCTTTACACCACTGCATCCAACGATTTGCATTGCACTTGGTGATGTAAGGCTTGGATGCAGCTGCTCGGCCATGAAGCTATCTACGCACTGTTCTTGAGCTAATCTAATCTAAGGCCACACAATGTTGTCTGTAGCTATTGACTGCAGAAAGTTGTCAACTTTGTACCTCAGCATGTGCTGACCTCGCTGTGATTTTATGTGGCCTACCACTTCAAGGCTGAGTTTCTGTTGTTCCCAATCGCTTCCACTTTGTTATAATACACTAACAGTTGACAGTGGAACATTTAGTAGAGGACATTTCACAAATGGACTTATTCCACAGGTGCAATTTATCACAGTACCATGCTTTAATTCAGTGAGCTCCTGAGAGTAACACTTTCTTTCACAAATGTTTGTAGAAGCAGTCTACATGCCTAGGTGCTTTATTTTATACACCTGTGGCCATGGAAGTGATTGGAAAGCCTAAATTCAATGGTTCAGAGTGGTGTCCCAATACTTCTGTAATATAGTGTACTTTACTTTGAAAAAATAACTTACTATTTTTGCAATGATTGAGTATGTTTTCTTTAGCTTCTGTCTGTCTTTGATTTATTATTTTCTAGTTCCCACTGTAGCTGCGCCCGTTTACCACGTGAAAAATATTGAACTCGCCCAGACAAGATCAGAATTCATTCATCATACAACATTGTTTTGAAAAAGTTCAATTCAATATTGTCATTTTCAAATCTACATCAATGCAAGTGTTACTGATTTTAAAAAAAGGCAACACATATCAAATATTTTGATGGAGTTCTATGGCGACGACTGCTATTTTCAGAGCATGCTCTGCGGGCCGTATAGACTGACTCGTGTATTTTGTATGTTTTTAAAAGGTGGAGGGCCGGTCGTCTGTCATGGAGACATTCAAGCAGCTGCTGGCCGAGGAGGGAGTCTGGGGAATGACGAAGGGGTTGTCGGCCCGCATCATCTCCGCCATGCCAACGTCTGTGGTAATCGTGGTGGGATACGAGACGCTGAAGAGACTGAGTCTGCGAGCAGAGCTGGTGGAGACCAGACACTGGTGATGGACCTCACATTAAACTACTGCAAAGCACATCCTGGCAGGTCCACGGAAAGACAAATATTGACCATACCTAACTGCTGTTGGCCAACTGGTGGAGTGGGGCCGTTGCACTGTGTTGTGTAGGGCATGCAGGAGGGTGCACAAGAGGAGGGTTTCAGTCAGGAATTTCTTTTGTCAGACCTGCCTTTACTGTCATTGACATTTTGGTTTTAAGAGGTATTACTGCCAGATACCGTACGAGATTAAATGGGTTATTTGTTTTCCCAAGTAATAAATCAGCCTTAAAAACAAGTGTTTTTATACCTGTTCTGGAGGTACCATGAGATAATTAAATGCAGTAAAAGGTCCTAATTATGATAACGCCTTAATAACTGACACCCCCCCCCCCCCCCCCCACACACACACACAAACTAGAATGTTTGCATACAGCATTATAGTGACTAGTATGTATTTGGTGGAGTTCAATTTGATTCAGTGCATTTCAAATATTGTAACCACAAGTGAATTGATATTTGTACAAATTGAAAACAAAGGAAAAGCATAAAGCAGAGTTATCAAATGAAACAATGTTGCCAGTTAGACTGAATCAGTATGTAACTGATTATAAAGAATGTTAAATAAGGTGGCATAAGCTAAATACATTCAAAAGCAAATGCTGTGTTTCCTAATGCACTAGAAAGCACTCAAAAAGCCATGTTTTATAATGCATGGTGCATTCCAATACTGTGCTGACCTAGAAGTATTTGCCACATAGCAAGAAAGATTGTCGTACACTTGTTATGTCTGGTGGGGAGAAATGTATCTTAAAGATGTTATGTTAATTCTAATCACACCATGACGAATAGAAACGTAAGTGTTGAAACATTTGTTTCATGCAATCATTGTAAAACCGTTGCTGCGTTTGTGATCAAATTTTGCCTGGCTTTTTGCAAAGAGTAACATGTTGGGATTGACTTTGCTTTACATATTTGTGGTTGATTTTTATCATAGCATAGTTTTTGTATTTCCCTTTGTTAAAAATGGAAATGGTAGCTGAGGTTGGAGACATTATCTGGGAGGTGAGCTGATGAGCCTTTATTGTAAGCATCTCCTGAGGCCTGTAACCCTTCCCTGCCTTATCTGAGAAATTACACATAACCATAAGCTTTTAGAGTCTTAAGGGCATTTGTTGGGCTCACGCAATCATATGTGAGCCTTTCAGGACATTTTATTTTGCTACTCAGCAGCCCTGAGTGATTAATCAAACACCAAAGATACTTTTTTTTTTTTATAGAATCCAAATTTGATTTACACATACTGTATTAGCATTAAGTAGGTGTCCTAAAGCTTATGCCAGTGGAAACAGTTTTTAATTTTAAAATATTTTAACAAAATGTCTTACATACTGTATTGTACCATTCTCTACGTATAGAGAATGTCTGATCTGTATCACCAGCTAAACTAAATGGAACTCTGCCTATACGTAAATAACTTGTTAAAGTACACCTGAGTATGAGTATTATGTATGGTAAAAATAAAAACTGGAAAGCCTAGTCTGTTGAGACAAAAAGTAGCTTACTGCTGAGTGTTTTTTGTAAAAAAAAAAAAAGTTCAGTTCCAATACACATGCTGGCCCACTGGGGGAGTAGGTGACTGCAATTTCATCTTTGTTTTTCTGTTAACTCAACACAGCACTAGGCTATGATTAAACCATCCATTAAGTAAAATGTATTCATGTCTATAGATAATCTGTATGAATTCTTAATTTTTTTTTAAAAAGGTCACCCAGAATAATAATAAAAAGGAAACAAATACAAAAACCCTTTTTATTTCAACCAATACATCCAGTGCAAAATAACTTTTACAACTTGCTGTGCCACCCTCCCCAATTATGTACTGTATTCGTATATCTCATACTTGATCTGACAGTCTTTATCACATAGGGCAGTCATATATGTGGATGGCTCGGTCGTCACCAGCTGAGATGATCTTGGAGCCGGTGATGTTATACTTGACACTCCATACCTGCAGGCCAAGACAAAGTACACAATGCAATGAATTGTTCTAGTGTAAACGGTGTCATTTTGAGTGTGTCAAATCCACTTCAGCGTTTATAAAGCTGGCGCTTCTTTTTTTGGGGCATGTTTTTTAGACTACTCCCAAATACCTCTGTAAAAGAGAGCATATAGTGAATGCCGAAATAATACGCTCGGGTTCAAGACATAAAAACCTTTAGGAATGCTCTGTAGATCTGAGCAAAAATTAGTGCCTGAAAGCTAAGAGGCGAGCAGCCAACAGCTGAACCCTTCCCTGGAGATCAAAGTCAAAAGCTAGAATATAAAAACTGTTACATTTGTCCCCTCTAGAAAATCTGGCATTGAGCTCGTCTTTTTCATATCGAGATATCTTTGAGGAGACACATTTATGTGTCAGTGGTTTTATTTCTTTTTTTAAACAAAGATGTCGCTTTCCAAAGGAGTTTGTGAGCAGAACACGAATGACAGCTGCTTCCCAGCGAGCTGAGCTGATTTCACACCTGGTCCTGATGGTCGAAGAAGGTGTTGACGCACGACCTGGAGGTCACATCCCACACCTTCACGCTCTTGTCCGACGAGCTGCAGGAAAAGGAGAGAGGTTTTCAAACCTTTCAAAAAACCTCCCTCATTTGTGCAATTGCACATATCTATAAACCCAAGCCTGACAAATGCCACGAGTATTCAGTCAACAGTATGCCTGTCGCAATGCATGAGCCTTCACTTCACAGATCACCACTACGTGGCCTAACACAGGCTTCAGCCTTACCTGGAGACAAAGTGAGCGTTGTCTGGTGAGAAGGCGACATTAAGGACCCACGATGCGTGACCACTGAGAGTAGCAGCCAGGTTGGCGTGTTGCCTGAAAGACCGACAGCAGCATTAAAGGTATAGTCTGCTATTGTAAGCTAATACACCTTTTGTCAAATTCAACAAATATATCCTCTCATCTCGCTAGCTTACCGTTCTGTGCTTGTTGAAAAAATACATCTGATACTTCTACACAGCCCTGGCTCCGTAAATAGGAACATAAACAAAGTGGCGAACACCGCTCACAACAACAAGGCCGTAGCACTACGCTTTGTCTCGTAATGCGTTTCAATGTGTGAGGCGGCGTCACGGAGGGATATTGTTTCGATTTGAGCTCAAAGTTAGTTAGCAAGTGTTCTCGTGAATGGCTGACCCTGCCTTTAAAACAACCCTTGTTGGAGCTAACAAAAACACCTCCCCGCGTACGCATACACACACATGAACTCACACATCATAGATCTTGATGTAGCCATCGTCAGACGCTGTGACCAGGAGCTGGGAGTCGGGGGAGAAGGTGAGGGACCTGATGGGCATAGCGTGACCTGAGGAGAGGGAAGCATGGTCACCGCACGAGGTCTCTTCACCATTTAACTATGGATTCTTTTTACCCGTGTTAAATATACTGCGTGTGTGTGTGTGTGTGTAGGGAATATGCAACTCTTGTCTTTAAATACAGTTATTACTGATCATTACTGGCTATACAAATGTTATTTTGTATGTGTAAAAACCCTACTGGTAATGATGTTAATTATGATAATAAGGCTGTACCTTCCAACGTATGGAGTAGCTTTCCAGTGGCAATGTCAAAGATGTTGATGATGCCGTCAATGGCTCCGCTCGCCAAGTACTTTCCGTCTGGGCTCTGCAGAGCAAAGCAAGCAATGCCTCATTACCTAATCCCTCACTCTCTTGACAGAGGGTTTACTGGAGAGAGTTTATTAGAGAAGGTTTAGCGGGATTTGTGTGGAGGTCTGGGAACTTCACCAGTTTGTTTAAAAAGGCACTCTTCTCTACATGTACATTAACAATAATGGCACAGCCATAACAAACGGACAATACGTAAGCGTTACATAATCTGTCTAGTGCACTATGAATGAGCAGTTCTCTCAGAAATGTAGTTCATTAAACTTTCTTTCTGTAAAAGCTGGAAAGCGTGTTTCCATTTTCCATCACAGGGAACATTCAAAGTCGTACTCAACTTTTCAAAAAAAAATAAAAAATGGTTAAATTGTAAAAATTGTGTTAAATATTGTTAAGGCATACATTTGTTCTTAGTCGATCCTCTCCCCATAGTTTGTCTTGGCTCATCTGAGCCAGCACCTAGCTGGCATGAGCAGGTTAACTCACATAAGCTATGCTCAGGATGAATTTTCCTCGTGTGTCCAGAGAGTATTCCTTCTTCCCACTCTCCATTCCAAAGATGTTGACCTTGCCAAGGTGGCTTCCTGTCGCAATGTATTTTGAGTCAGGAGAGAAGGCAACCGTCCACGCATCCACTAAGAAGACAAAACAGGAAAAAAGCTTCATTATTAATATTATAGGGGCAGACAAAATGTATGAAGATTAATTCCTCAACGCTCATAGACGAACACAAAATGATTATAAAAAATACTTTAAAATGATTAAGAGTGAGATAATGATTGAGAGTCCTCCTCGTTACCGCTTGACATTTTACTGAAATTACATTTCTAATATGATATAGAAAATCAGTAGAAAACAATTATTGTATTATACATTTATCCGGTTGTTAAGTCTGACGTCATTAGGCATGCCTGGGTCCAACCGTTCCCTCTGCTAGTAAACCTTTACTATCACGCCTGTCTTTAGCGATTCATCTTTAAGAGTTCAGAAGAGTCTAGTACATATTTATAACTCTGTTAGTAGCTGTTTGGTGTACTGGTAGTCCAGGCGTCCATGAAAAATAAGATTTACGGGGTAGAGGCATATAGTTCTATGGGTAGAGGTGAGTTAGAAGCAAGATAGCTACAGAAGCTTCATCTGACGCACCATGTCCTGGTTAAAGTTTTTACAGAAAAATATAAACGTAGGCCTACAGTAGCACTAATGAATAAAAAAATTATATATATATATATATAAATAAAACTTTGGATGTAAACTAAATGAAAAACGAAATGTGTGCAACTGACTGATGTACGAAGTATGTTAACGACATGGAATGCGTGTTAATGGTAGTCTGAAAACGGACAAAATTGCAGACAGGAGAGATGAACCATCCAGACTCAAAAGGTTGGTAATTAATTTACAATTGATGATAATGTTGTGTGTCTTGATCTTGAATTATTTGCTTAACAATATTGTGGTAACATTGTTGTATTATGTGATGTAGTACATGACGATTAATGTATTTATCATATGATGCCTTGCCTTTGTACGTATCAGTTGATTAACTATAACTATTATCACCTCAGACCTGGAGTATGTTGTTACACCAGCGGTAAACAAGTGTAAAAATATCTAAAAAAATAAATAAAAAAAAAGATATATAATAATAATAATGAAATAACTTTAATAATGCAATGCTTCATCTTTTATTACAAAAAAAGAACACACACACACACACACAACCTGAACCTACGTATATATTCTATTAATATTCAGCTCTGGGTCACAGAGAACGCTCTGAGAGAACAGCTTCCTTCCCTTCCCCTCACCATACAACCTAACATATAAAACATGCATCTACTGTGGACCTACCTGGGCCTGCATCCATGGACTTGATCTGTTTGCCTGACTCCAGGTCCCAGAGGCGGATGTGAGCGTCTAGAGAGCTGGATGCAGCAATAGCTCCATTGTGACTTATGTCCACTGACACAATGCCTAGCTGGTGACCCTCAAGGGTCCACTGCAGCTCCAGCTTCTCATCCGACCTGAGTGAGGAGCAGCAAAGAGACATCTTTAATGTCATGAGAAAAAAAAAATTAATTGTTTTTTTCCAAACTTTAACACATTTATCAAGTAGTTTCACTTCTTTGTTGACTTGTCTTACACAATGGGGATATGGCAGGGCCAGGGTAGGAAACAGAACTCACCATTTCCAGACCTTTACCGTGTCATCTAGTGAGCCAGTGATAATGGTTTCTGTTGCATCTGCCTCACTTTTGCCCCATGCTGCTGTCCAAATAGCATCATCGTGAGCTGTGAGAGAATACCCAAAAACAAGTGTTGAGTGTTAACTACCTGATATTTTCTTTCCCAATTTGTCATTGTCACAGGTAAATAGGTCTGGGATCATGCATTTGACTATACACGCGTATAATGTATACAAATACCATGCTCACCATGTTCTTGCTTGAAAAGAATGCTGTACTGTAACAAGAAAACATTTTACAATGAATGCTTTAAACTGAGTATTCTAAAATTATATTTGAGATTGAATTTACAATTATATGAACGTCTTACTTGAGTGGTCATTGTTATTCCTGCAAGTTGAGCAAACTACTTGAACCTAAAACAGATGAAAGGGTTGTAAACTTGTCGCACAGATTAAATAAAGTAAAACGTATAGTAAGTGGGCAAAAAAGAAGCCCTCAAATCAGTCAGTAGCCTATACAGTATATGTCACTTTAGATATTAAGTTCCCATGAACGTATGAGTAAATATATATATGAGTAAATATATACTCCAGCCATTTGATTGTGCTACCGTACTGTAGTTAGGAGGACCAGACTTTCTCTTGCTCAAGACCATGATATATCACATATCATAGATATAAACTCTATATCTGAGAATGATGCTAGCACTGTAGCAGTTCAACATCAGTGTGCACCAAATAAAGCTCGTCTACACGGCCTGTAACGTCGGGTCATCGTAGAATACCATGCTAATTCGGGATAGACAAGAGAGCTAACAGCTAACTTGCAACAACTATACACTTACCTCTACATATAAATGTAAAACATCAAACTTTGGTAGCGCGTTTACATCACTGGAGAAGCCATGACAACCACCACTCCCGTTTATCCGCGCCCTTCTTCTTCTTCGGTGCTGTCTTCTTCTGTATTACAAGTGGTGCAAACAAATGTATGAAACAAATATACTGCCACCCACTGATGGGGGACTGTATAACGATAAAACATTTAAATTATTTATTTATTTACTATTTGTTTTAATAATAAGATTAGTGTTTTTACTAAAATCACATTATGTATATAAAACACACAATTCAAAGCAAAATTGCCTAATCTTTATTAATTTAAGACTGTGTGTGTGTGTGTGTGTGTGTGCGTGTGTTACCTGTTTTGTGTGTTACTGGCTATATAAGTAGGCCAAGCATTAAAAGAATGCACTCAACATTTAAGTCAGAGAATGGTACTTACTCGGCTCACAAAAGTACTGTGCAAATGGTTGCCATTTGGAGCCAATTGATAATAAATCCTCGGGAACATATTGTTTGTACATAAATGGACAGGTGCAACAATTCTGTAGTTAATTTGTAAGACAATGTGCTTGCCTCACAAACTGTCAAAACTGAGTGCTGCTGAGTTTTATAGCTGAGTTGAGTTATAGTAGTTGCTGTTTATTCCTGCTGTTTTGACTTAATAATAAATAAATAAATTCCATCTCAGCAAAATTTTTTGACAATTTGTAAAGAGCAGATGGCTCTCAAAGCACATTTAAAAAATCCTCAAAGCAGGGATTTCCCCTCAAAATTATTATAATATACAGTACGCAGTGTGTTATGTAAAGGGAAATCCATATGTTTATAACATATAGGCTTGAGCTATGAGTGTAATAGTGTGTGGACCTGAAAAACAGTATTTTCCCTTTTAAAAAGAACATACGTTCATTGGTGAGAAAAATATATTTCTGATTCACTTTTCCAATTCAATCTTTGTATGAATCCTTTATTTAATTAATAAAGCACGACTAGACATAGCCTACATGTACAATGTACATTCACATTCATGGTCAATAAAATTCACCCAGGAGATATTCAGTCAGCCTGTCTGAAGTTCTATTGCTTAACTCAGAGCAAGTGCTTTGGCAAAGGTCACCTCAGTTGCAGATTTAAATGTTAAGGCCCAATTGTGGTATTTTGTACTAAATAGAGTATCATAATACTAAAGAAGAAAAGTTGTGTACAAGGTAGAATCCTTCTTTATACTTATCTGTACTGAACTATTTTCTGTGTTGCAATAAAGTCCCACAAGTCTAATCTTTTTTTTTTTTTTAATAATTTTTCAATAACCCCTGTTGATAAAAAATATGTAGAAAAAATAACTTTAGTCTGTAACCTCCAGAGACCACCAATAAATCTGTCCTGTTGTAGTGTATTAATGGCACAGAGCTTTCTGGAGGAGGGACCTCCACGGACTCTTTAAAAACAGTAGCTTTAACAGAGCTGATGAGCGAGTAGCCGGCACACTGTTTAGAGCTCACTGAGACAGCCAGGTCAACGTCACAGTCTAGTCTGTGTTTATGTATGGGTACAGGCAAAGGACAGTGTGAAATAGTTTTTGTTTTTTTATGTGTGTGTGTGTGTGCGTTAAAAGGAACCAAGAGAGACACTCGCTGTAGTAGTGTGAAGGAGAGACCAGGGACAGAAAGAACAAATACAGAGTTACGAGAGAGGAAGACGAGGCAGGGTACGTGAGGAAGAGAGGAAGACACAGAGATAAAAGAGGAGAGAGAGAGAGAGAGAGAGAGAGAGAGAGCACAGTGTAGAACAGGTTCTTTTCACATACACACCCCTAAACGGCCAGCCTGCAGCAGACATGCCCAACTTTGCCGGCATCTGGAAGATGAAGAGCAGTGAGAATTTTGACGAACTTCTCAAAGCCTTGGGTAAGTCGTTCACACCCCCTCTTCCCCGTCTGCCCACCCCACATCTCTCCTTCTCTCCATTCATCCCTTCCTTTCGAAATAGTGCATCCATACTGTTCCGCCTCATCAACAGTGCATCACCGCATGAGGTAGACTATTAATCACGAACTTAAAAAAATAAGAAAAAAATAAAGGCTTTTCTTTACTTCTTTGTGAAGTGCCGGACTTCCAGCAACATACAGCATTGCTCTTTAGGGCGTCGTGGGAAAAGAGGACGAGATCTATGGAGAGACACTTAGGCATCCCCCTTTAGCTGTACAGGAGATATGAAACATTCATCCCAAACAGGCATGGTATTGTTGTTACTGGGAGAATGGCTGAGGGGAAGGGAAGGATGGGGGGCATTATTCATGTTAATAGTTTAAGTAGGCCATGCATTAGAAATGCCAGTGGAGTATGTCTGGAGTTCAATAGTATTCCCCGACGTCCTATCTTTTGTTCCTTCGCCCCTTTTAAGTCTTGTCTGATAATTGTGAGCATGATTTGGACGCTTTAACTGGGTTACACACTGAATTGTGTGGCATGCAGTGCCCACACTAAAACTGGATATTCTAAGCATGGCACAGGCAGTCTGTTGGAGTCACATCTGAATCTGCTGTTGCATCATCTGGAGTACTTAGTCTATGCTTGGTTATTGTGGAGAAGTCTCTCCATGAACCTACATACAAGTGCATTTAAGGAAATACAGTAAAGATAAAATAATTTAAGATAGGATAAGTGTTTCAGCAGCAGATATGAGTATTTGAAAGAATACATATAAAATAGTTCTTATTTAATGACAATGAACTAAGTGAAAAGTTAGTAGCAACATTTCCACTGATTTGTGTGATTTATATTTATCTTTATACCATTGATGTTGCACGCTTAACCCTGTTATTAAAATTAAATGGATACATTGGTTGTGCATTGGCACATGAACAAGATGGGGACCAGACTCTCCTGAGGCCATCTATTCCTTCATTGCTATTTGTCCGCAAATGCTCAGTATGTTAGCTGCTCTTCTTCATAGTTTCATTACGTATCGTTTTAAAAGGCCTTTTATACATATTTGTTGTCATTTGTCATTCAGTAATGTGTCATTAATCAATCTTGAAATGGATGAGAACATATAAACATAATGTTAAAGACTTACAGTAACTGTCTGTACTCAGACAGGCAATAGAATAGCTTTCAGTGACGAAACACAGCATTGAAGTTTCTAAGTTGATAATGCATGACACCCATTAAATGGCTTGACTGCCTCTGGGTGGGGTTGGTGAATACAGCTGTTATACATTGACAACATGGTAGCTTCAAAAAATGTTGTATGTCATCAGCACATATTTCCATTATTTGGTCTTCACCAAAATGGACTGCAATGGTTTCAGTTTTGGATCATGGTATCTTGCTAATTACTGAATTCCATGTGTCGGAAAAGTACATAACGACATTGCTTTGCAAATGACATGCAAAGTCTCTGCTTTCCTTTGTCAATAGGATCTTACACTTTTATCAAAATAAAAGGGCAATGAAGTACTAGACCTAGACCAGGATACAGTGTCACACAAGGAATGCCAGTGTTCACTTAGCCACTAGTATCGTTGTACAGTATAGGCTACATGACAGGAGCCGCAGCCGATATACGTGAAAAGACAGCACTGATCTGTCCTCCAGTGATTGATATGATAGCGATATTTCAGTAGACAATATCTCACACATTTCACTTTTAATGCTTTTTAGTTGAAGGTTGTGGCCAAACGTGTTTAACAAACACATTTAGAACACATTTATTGGTCTAAAAAACACCAACCTCATTGGAAAGATATAGTATCCATATCAGTCACACTTTTAGGCTGTGTTCACACATATCAGATCTAAATATATTGTACACACTGTGATTTGCAAGTGATCAGATCAGATTATGTGTCACCAACAGTGTTGGGCAGTCATTAGTTACTAGTAACTACTAGTAACTTCTTACTGTAATATTATTACAGTAAGTAGTTCATATTATTTTCCAGTAACTAGTAGTTTAACTAATAAATTTTTCCATAAAAGGTATAATAATACAGTAGTAATGCTGCATTATTGCGTTACAATAACGATATTTCTGTTCCTAGCAAACTTAGGGTAGGCTAATTGAACCAACCTGTCAATCATCTGGTTTGAGAGGCTGCAATGTTTTCACTTTGGCTGATTGTTGACTCCTAATGTTAATTATTGTTCCAATAAAGAGGATTCAATTCTAAAATGAGCTGGCTACACAGATTGTCATTTTTCTGAAGGGGTAAGGCAGGGTAGTGATTGTGAAAGCAATATAGTAATGTAACTAATTCCTTTTAATACCTAGTCATAAGTAAAGTCATATTATTAAAATAAAAAATTGGATATGCATCTCACACTAATTTCAGGTTCTGCAGATGGTTGTTCTGAGGGTCGGGCTGAAGGGGTACCTGCACCCCCTTATATTCCCTGTGGTGTGGTGTTATGTTATATTCTTCACATCTAATTTAAAACATAGGCCTAATAGGTTTTGTTTAAAATTGCCCATGTCAGTCTGTTCATAGAAGAATGTGTTTAATGTTCTACACCCTTTTCCTCCCTCCTCTCTCCATCTCCGCTCCATCTCCCCTACCATGCCCCCTGTCCGTGGGGATGCCACTCAGGCGTGAACGCCATGCTGAGGAAAGTGGCAGTGGCCGCGGCCTCTAAGCCCCACGTGGAGGTCCGTCAAAATGGAGAGCAGTTCTACATCAAAACCTCCACCACAGTGCGCACCACCGAAATTAACTTCCATGTCGGCGAGGAGTATTACGAAGAGACTGTGGATGGGCGCAAATGCAAGGTAGGGAAAGGATATACAAAGACTAAGGTTAATGACTAGTGGAATGATGTGAAGTGACTACAGTCCCAATTAGTGTGTGAATTCAAGCCAATTTACTAAATTATTAAATGTTTGAGTAAGACATGGTAAGCAAGCCATTTCTGGGAGATTTCTTGCTCCTGATTCCTGTTACATGTTACTCTGGGATACTTTCTCACTCGTCTCCTGAAGTCTATGTGACTATGTAAGGAGCACAATCATGGCTAATAGATGTTTGTGCTCAACATGTGTTTTGTGCAGTATAACACAGTTAAAATGTCATAAATCTTAAAATAAGAAAAAACATAAATATTACTTTAAAAACAATTATTTTAAAAAGAAATTCAAAACATGGAAAATCTATAGCATTGTTTAAAGTGCTCATAAGTGTTACCAGTATTGGGGAAAATATGGGGGAACTCTACATAGGCTACTATTATTGAAATATGAATATGTAAAATCCTCGATTTCTTGTTGTCACGACAATTGATGTCAGATTACCAAATTATTAACCCAAAGTGTGGTAAATTCCATGTTAATTTCAGAATGTGGATAAATGTCTTTTTATTTATTAATTTGTTTTAATAAATAAAAAAAAAACACAATAAGATAGGTTTTGCATTTGTTTTCCGAAAGATATGAGCAGCCATCGTGGTTAGTTAAAAGAAACTCAAGATTTGAAAATCCGTCCAACGTCTCAGTTATTACATTTTCTGGATAGGATAAATGGTTTGATTTTGGCAATGTTTAAAATAAAGCAATGTTTTTCTAACACACCCGTGGGTTTTGGGGTCCAGATATAATTTTAGGCTATTTGCCCTTGAGTAGGGAAAATCACTACAATCTCAGCTCATATGTTACAATAAATAAATAAAAAAGAATAAATAAATAAATAAAAGAAAACACACAACACATACTTTATCAGATGGGGATACTTGAAGTATACAAATCTTTTCCGTTTATTTATATTTATTTGAATCATCATTAAAAATTAAAATAAGAAAGTGTCTAGTTTCTATATTTTCAATAATATCAAAGTACACAATACACTGTATATTTTATTATCACATTTAATAAGACAATAGACATGGTTTGGTAGATGTGCTATTGTCTGCAGAAGTCACATATACAGTACATTACTTGAATAATAAAGTAATTTGGTGTAGCTAAAGTCCAAATATCATCATGGAATACAATATTCCCAAAGCCTGTCCGAGCTCCAATAACAGAGCTCAGTTGTTATAGTGGTTAAAAGACTATGAATATTGCAATTAAAATGATCATTGATTCATATTGAAGTCATCTCTAAAAGCACGACAGAGTCCTGGAGAGTCCTGACTCACATTTTGAGAACCTCTGAACTATACGAACAAGGCGGTATTTGTATGGGCAACTTGGTATGAGACCTGAATCTGCAAAGAATTAGTTGGTAAAGTAAAATAGGGAGGGTTAGCCAGCCCAATTTGTATGCCTGTCGAGGTTAACGCAAAGGAGGGATTATGTAAAATACAGTAGGAACACCCTCTTTCATCCCTATTCGACAGGTCAAATGCTTCTCCCACTTGTCGTAAGGCCCAACTATTTTCAGATAAACTGGGTTTAATATTATATTCCCTACTTAACTCTGTATCTTTAAATGTACTAAACAGTATATACTCAATACGTGGAGTATCTTCTGAGACTTGTTGCTGTCAATTTAGGTAATGATCGTCTAAATTAGATCATATAGCTTTAATAAGACAATCTGGCATTGACCTAGCAAGAAAGGACATTGCTTATTACATTGGCATCACTTTGCACGTAGCAACCCCATATCCCTGGCAACATCTCACATTAATTTTCATTGGCAAGAAATAGATTCTTGTTTTGTTTCAGCTAGGCAGGCTTTCATTGAATATCAGTAAAATGTTTTCAATATGTATAATAAAAATAATATAACAATAGTGAAATTGACTGCAACGTTAATAATATAATGAGAAACTACTGTTTTATAAAATGTAATATAATGCATTATGCCCCTAGTTTACAGTTAATATCACAGATACTTAAGTCTCTACCTGGCTTTTATCTACATGAGCTACATGCTTGAAGCATGCTGTGTTTGGGAGAACAGACGTTACCTCATTTGGATCCCAAGAGGCACCGTGGCTCATTCTGTCTGTGGTCTGGGTCATGCTGGGTCCAGGGCAGGGCTGGTTGGCTCTTGTGCCACAACCTCTCATCTGGAAGGCAGAGAGGAGCCTTATTGTTGCCACACATTTACCCAGAGTGCCTCTTGTTTGTGCTTGAATTCCATTCAAACAATTTAGCATTCATTTGGAAAAGTAAATTGGGTAATGGTGGTTCTTTTCTTGGTAGACTCCTTCATCAACAACAACCAATTAAACAAAGTTCTCACAATAAATATGAGGCATGTCGCTTGAGCTTCTGGACTCAACATAAAAACAATCCTGCCGGGAAATGGCGAGAGAGAAATGGGAAGTATTAGTGAACACACATTGAGGCTATAAAACCCTCAAACTCTGATTTGTGGTTTTCAGACTGTTTAATATCAACATGTTCATGATGTTCAGCATGTCATCGCCCCTCCACACCAGATATGGACACCATCACATCAACAAAAAAATCAAGTCAGTGACTGGCGGGTGTCATCCACATTGTGCTGCAACTGTATGCAGGACTGCGGCCCATGCCAGCAGGACAGAGAGCCTATAGTAACCCTGGCAACATGTGACAGTGGGGTTAGCAAGCGAGGCAGACTGCACCTAGGGAGGTGGGCAGCTTGGGACAAGTGGGCTTTGGCTAAGGCCAGTTGCCCACGTGGATAAAGGGATTACACGCTGATCTTTTCCTGGCAGAGAGCAGTGAGGTGATTAACCCTGGCACTACGTTAAAAACCGCCATTTAATCTGTGGGATTGTAGCTGGACTAGAAGGTCTCCTCTCACTTTTCTACTCAGGAGAAGAAGCCCTGACATACCTTGCTGGTCGATGGAGAGAGAAAGCGAAAGAGAGGGGGCAAATTAATTGTTCGAATTTCAGAGTAGGTGTCATGATGAGACAATGCTGTCTATACTGGATGGATGGAGGTCTTTATGAATGTAAACCTCAATGACCTAAGCGCCCAGAGAGGGTTACATTACCCTGTGTGTACAAGTGTAGAACATTTGGAAAACTATACCAACACTGAGTGTTGAAGCAAATGGAGTTTTAAGATACAGTAATACTAATTGCCACGAGGGGCTTGGCTTCAAACTAGAGCATACATGTTATGAAGAGTCAAGAGAAAGATTGCCAAATTGTTTCTAAAAAAAATACAAGTCTTAGTAGCTAATTTCACACCTTTTAAGTGTGATGTGGTTGATATATTACTCCATTATCATTATATTTGAGACATGTTTCAAACAATTGCAGATTACTTTTGAGTTAAAATCTGATTCGTCTACATACTAGATTACAGGTATAGAAAACCAAGCACCCCCATAAACCAACGGTCTCTCACACACACACTATATGTCCACATCCAGTGGCTTGGGTCCAATGCAAGGCTAAATGATTATGAAAATTTCGCTGAGCTGGTTGCTATAGAGACAGACGTTCAGAATGAGTCACCAGTCATAGGGCGGTGTGAAGGACGAAGGAATAAACATACTGTTCACTTTGTTGCTGAGATCTAATGTACAGTACGTGACTCATTTTGATGTAACCAAACCTAATTCTAACCTAATGGAGTGCCTACTCCGGGTAGGGAATGAGTCCTTACCCCAAGTGAAGGAGTTCAAGTACCTCGGGTCGTGTTCGCAAGTGGAGAATCGGAGCAGCGGGAGCGGTATTGCAATCACTTTACCACACCATTGTGACGAAAAGAGAGCTGAGCCGGAAGGCAAAGCTCTCGATCTTCTTGGCAATTTTCGTTCCTACCCTCACCTATGGTCATGAAGGGTGGGTCATGACCGAAAGAACAAGATCACGGGTACAA
>JAODUK010005570.1:0-10165 GCA_027564635.1 Typhlichthys eigenmanni
TTTTTAGTTTCATGTATATCAGCATTTAGGTATTCTTAGTTTTAGAATAATCATAATTATCATCATCTCCGCCTCATAGTGTGCGTCTTAGCAAAGTGGTTTGCTGAGACGGGGGTGGGGGTGGGGGGGGGTGCTATCAGAATGTAAATGCACAGGTAGCTCATGGCGTGCAGACGTCAAACAGTCCCCAGTGCATTCTGCTGTCTCCTCCTCCTCCCACACAAACATGCCCCCATTCTCCCCTGTTCTGTCCCTCTCCTTTCTCACTCACTCTCCCCCTCCCCCTGACACACAAGCACACACGTTGAGAGCCAAGATCACACACGGACCCTGGGCGATGTTTAAGCTCGCCCAGAATGAACCTGCATGGAAGGGAATCAGAAACGGTGTTTGATCTTGTATCTTCTGTCACCTCCAGACCGCCACACACGCACGCACACACGCACGCACGCACACACACCTCGAGGGCACCACTTTCAGGGCTTTGCCTCAGATACACAGCAAACGTCACGCACTGACGTCGACTGGCCTTTTCATTTAGACGACAGCAAGGGCTACTGTAGAAAACACGCGGGACGCAAAGACAGACTTCTCCCACTCAGCGCCTGCAGCCTACACTCCATGACACAGCACAGAACAGGTGAGAGACAGAGGGAGGGAATCAGAGTTAAAGAGAGAGAGAAGGACACGACAGAGAGACATAGCATGTCAATGTTGTGTAAATAACAATAGAAGAAGCTGGTGGTTAGATGGCACAGTCTCCCCCTCTCTCTCTCTCCATCCCTCTCTCTCTCCCTCCTTCTCCCTCCCTCTCCATCCCTCTCTCTCTCCCTCTCTCTCTCTCTCTCCATCCCTCCCTCTCTCCCTCCTTCTCCCTCCCTCTCTCCCTATCTCTCCATCCCTCTCTCTCTCTCCATCCCTCCCTCCCTCTCTCTCTCTCTCCCTCTCTCTCTCTCTCTCTCTCTGGAGTACTGTATGCAAGCAGGTGGAGGAGAGAGGTGTGATGTTATTAGTTCAGTTTTTAGAATTAAAGACAAAGAGCTCAGGGGGAAGCATAAATAAAATATGAACGTCATTAAGAGTGACGATGTCATTAGAAAGAGGCACGTGGTTGGAGGAAGAGATCAATGGCACGTGACAATGCCTTGACCATCAGTGGTTGTTTACAAAGTGGTACTCCTCCTCCTGTGCCACCTGTTGCCGTGGTGCAGCCTGACAAATGTTTAACCCACTGCAACACAGCAGCCAACGGCACGTCCTCGCTAACATCCTTTGGTCCAATCTGTAGTCACGTTTTCAACTCCGTTTCCCAAGCCATTTTTTAATGACCATACAGTGAACATAATTCATTTAATTTCCACAGACTTTTTACAAAATTATGGATCTTTCTAGTCTTATTTACAAATGCATGCAGACAACATGTCAGAAAAGACCTACCTGTAAGACCTACCGTAAATATTGTATATAAAGCCTCTACAACAGCAGCTCAAAATATTGAAAACATAAGCATTTCTGAATGAACATATTATTGCAGTGAATACTTTCAGGATTGAGTTAATACATTGTGTGGATACAGAACAACACAGAAGAGGAGAGAGAAAGAATAACGTCTGGACAATCACGACATCGCCTCATCCACTTTGACGAGAGCTCAGAGCTGATGGTTCAGTGGTGACGCACAGTGTCTCTAAATCTGTGACAGTCTACAGGCACCGGTGTCTCGCTGACATTGCAGATGAATGAGGGTCGCAACCTCTGGGTCAACCAAAGCAAAATGTCTGCCACAACAAGGCCAACTGTATCACCTCCTGAAAGTTTGTCCGTCTGTCTATCTGGCCTGGGAGCGTCTGCGTGTGTGTGTCAGTGTGTGTGTGTGTCAGAGAGAGCGAAACAGACAGCATTCTTCTGTCTTCTGTGAATATATGTGTGCATATGCTTGTTCGTGCGTGCTCTTCAAATGTGTCTGATTTTCCTCATCACAAAGCTCGGCTCCTTTAATCATTCACATTGAGTTACTAAAGATGTGCCATGTTTCTTGTAATTCAACACATTTCCTCAACAGAGCGTTCAATTGAGGAACATCAAAATTCAAGCAGAAGAGTGACAAATGATGTGGGGCTTTCATTGAGGACATAATGATTTAAAATAATAAATAAAAGCACAGCGTAGAAGAATGAGTAGAATATGTCAAACGGTTAAGACTACAAGAGTCTTAATTAAAGAGTCACTTAAAATGCTTTAGGCAGCACAAGACTTAAGGCTTTCAGCATTTAATAATACAGTATCATATCATCTCCCTTACTGTGCGTGTGAGTGTGCTAAAATGCATGTGTGGGAGTATGAGGTAGACACTAGTGTGCCTGCATGTCTAAGTGTTTGTTAGTGGCAGTGACAGCGGCAGTTGCCATCCAGGGTTTTGAAGCCAAATCCACCCAGTCACAGTTCTCCAGCTCTGGGAGTCTAGCCAGGGCTCCAATCCCACCACAATTCCCTGGATTAGCAGCCGGCCGCTCCCCAGATCTCAGGATTAACACATTATATTCCATTATCTTTCCCAAACTGGTGAGCCCACATACCTCACTGGAATGACCAGAGGAATAGGGGAATACGACATGTCCTCCTAGCCATAGACGGATTAAGCCGTCCATGGGCCCTGGGCACAGGTACGTGCTGGGCCCATCACCCACAGACATAATACATACATTACAAATCATTGTAACTTGTGGTTGGTTTTTGCACACTGCTGAAAAGCTACGTTGCCGACTAGAACTGTACTGCATCTCCAGCGCGCAAAACGATTAGGAGAAGAAATGGTAGAGTGAAGCAAAGTTCAGTTACCACGGCAATGATAAACACGTTATGCTAGGCTCTCATGTATTACGGACACATTCATTGCAGGACTTGTTGAGACATTTCAAAATGTCACAACAGCAAAGTAATGATAGAGAACATGGCTCATGTCTTACCTGCTGTAGAGTGGCCCTTTTCATGCTTTAATCCTAGAAAAAGTTACTAAAATCCAGTTATCTGACACGTTTGCTTACTTTTGCATCAGGGAAGGCGACTAGACGTCTTCGGGTGATTCTAGCCTACGGTATTCATATTTGTTTATAGTGCTTGAGGATATTGCTCACACACATCGTGATGCACTTGGCCTACGGTATAGTCTAAATATCGAGCTGGTTCGAAACCTTCGGTTGATTAATGCCCTTCTCTTATGTGTGTTTACGCTGATATTTATCCGCTTGTGTTTTTGGTTTCGGCAAAGCTGAAAGTACGACACCCCTCTCTAAATTTTGTTATGAGGTGCATTCAAATTCGGTGAACTGAGGCAAATGTTGATGGAAAACACTACAATTTGAACTTTAACAATATAAAGTTTTGTGAAAACATATAAAATGGTTAGATTTAAACTGTCACTGATAAATACTTAACAGTTAGGCTACTTGTCACCAACAATATTAAAATTATTATAGTTAATACAGGCTGCCAATGGCCCCTATCTGAGTCAGGGCCCTGGGCACGCGCCCAGCAGGCCCGTGCGTTAATCCGTCCATGCTCCTAGCAGGCCAAAACAACCCTGGGATTACAGCAAGTCTGTAATTTATTGCATTATATGCATCAACAGGAGGGCATTGAGTAAGTGGCATGTTTAAACCAGGCCAAACTATGCCAAACGGAGCCCAATCAAACCAGTATCCAAGTCGGCAGCTCTAGCCCTATGTACTGTAGTTTGGGAATATAATTAATTCCAGGTAGTAGAATGCAACTCAGTATTACAGTACAGCCCAGATCTCTGTTCCCATCGTTTCACAACAAACGGACACTGAAAATCTGCGACAACCAGCCAATCCTAGAATAGGTTTTTGTGACAGGTTCTTGTTCACAGCTCCTCCCAAGCAACACACACAGTTGAGTGTGTGTGAGCCATGGGAGCTGTTTTTTCCCAGCCTGTGATGTAGGGGGACTCAGGGGAGCAAAGGAGCGCTTATCAGCCAAGGAACGTGATAGAGACTTGATCAGACTGTCAGTCTGCAAGGACCAAGGAGCCCCAGTTAATCAGAGACAGACAGTGCCGTTAACGGCCCAGGGGACTCACGCCTCGACCCTCTCTCTCTCTCTCTCACACACACACACACACACACACACATTAAACTTGTCAGAACCTCCACAGCCAAGAGACACAACTGACATGCCTATGTGCAACACACATAGCCATACACACATACACAGTACATTAATAAATATATATCTAATATATATATATATATATATATATATATATATATATATTAGAATAAAAGTATATATATATATAAATAAATTAAACCTAATATATTTAAATTCATATTCAAATAAATAAAATAGGGTCCCACCTCCAGAGATGGGAAACAAATATTGTATAATGCGTGTGATAATAAATGTAGAGCCAGAAAATAAATTAGATTTCAACCTCCTTCTTTTCCTGTCACAGCAATACTGCATTACAAATCAGCTTTATTCATCGCCCCTGACCTCATGAACTTGAGCCAGGTCAAAGGTCAAGAAAGACCGGACATGAATCTTGAAGCTGTGTGTGTGTGTGTGTGTGTGTGCGTGTGTGTGTGTGTGTGTGTGTGTGTGTGTGTGTGTGTGTGTGCACACGCACACATGCACAAGCTCAACAGCCCACAACAGTCCTCAGACCTTTTTGATGCACAGCAGGATTCATGAATGTCTCTCAGGTTTTGTGATAGAACAGATGGACTGTTTTACATTTGGTCACTCGTGCTGCTCTTTCAGTCACTTTAGATAGGGTTTATTTTAGTGTTCTTACAGTGGCTTACCGCTTCGTAAGTGGCAGGCAAGTGTTACCGTACAGCACGCAGACCTGTCATCTCAATGTACTTTGAGCTGAAGCACAGGTATCCAGCTGGCCTACCTCTGGAGAAAGGTGTTGGAAATTATATGGCATTTAGATTAATTAGGCACAGTTGTCAGATTTAATTAACTACTAGGTTTAATTAGCCATGTAATTCATCTTACAGTATTCTAACGCATGCACACACTCACACACACACACACACACACAGGTGCCGGCACGCACGCTCAAACGCATACGTAACACAACAAATATAATTTGTTCAGTTGTCAACTGTTCGCATGTCTGCTGTCATAACTATATATGAGAGATCAAATGGCCTTGTGGCCATTAACTAAAACCAGCCTGATTGAAATGCTGTTGGTAAGAATAGAACCTCTAATCCATTCCAGGTTTCACTGCTGCCCAGGTGGAATGTTAATCTAGTGGCTAATACAGTGTGTCCAGTCTCCATCATAAAACCTCACATAATCCATATTCAAACACATCCAAGGAATACACATGTTTAAAGGGAGCATTCAGGTTAACGTATGGTGAAGATACTAAGGATGATCTTTACAGCATCATGTGTCTGAAACAGTAGATAGTCCAGTCAGAGTGTGAGCCAGTAAAGACACTTGTATTTAAATACAATGAGAGCTGAGTCCCAATCAGCCCTTCAGAGGAACCATGTACACACGTCTGTTTATGCAAGTGTTATTTTATTTTTCTATATAAGATACAGAGCGATTGCTCCATCTCTCAAGGAGATGGGGGTCACAAGGGCCACAGAGACCATGACCTTTCAGTAGACCCTCAAGGGTCCACAAAGCTTGAAGCAGCTCCGAGTGTATTTGTGCATGTGATGCATGCGTGTATGTTAGTGTGCGTTTGTGCGTGCGCGCGCGCGTGTGTGTCTGAGGGAGTGTTTTCATGTTATTGCGCTCATTCACTCAAACAGCTGCTTCATGTGCTCTGACCTTTATTGAAGCCACGAGTGGACCAATAAAATGCCAGGCAGTGCTGTGACCTTCGACCTCCACCAGGCAGTTTAGGCATGATGTGGGGGTCAGGGATCGTGGCTGGGGAAGTGATGCCGGCAGCTGAGATACTCTTTTATCCTTCTATAGTCAGTAAAGGGCTCTTATCTACTCATGACAGATCGTGTTCAATAAGTTATATTAGAATAAGGATTTTCTCTTTGACTTAGAATCCTAAAACATAGAATATATAACTAGCGCGCACTCAGGCTGCATATCTGAGCACACAGAAGCCGGTCCACAATCTATCCCTTTCAAAACAAAGGCTAACATACAATTGCAAGCAGAAAGAACTACAGCATCATCTGACAAAGAACAGCCTCTGTACGAGTGGAAATATGGTATGCATGTATGTACTTTGCATGTAAAATAGTTTGTATTTGTGTTTGCGTGTGCGTGTGTGTGTATGTGTCTGTGTGTGTGTGTGCGTATGTGTGTGTGTAGGTGTGTGTACGTGCGCGTGTACCTGTACCCCAGAGCAGACTCACACACACACACACAACAGTCGGCTTGGTGAAGCTCACTCACATAATCATGGAAAGCCTTGGCCTCGCTGGAGTGTTCGCATGTCTCTCTCCGGTCAGGAGCAGCGCAGTACAAATCCCAGAATACACTGCGCACAGAGGAAGACAGATAAAGTTAGTGGCTTAATATGTTGCTAGTTCAACCGTCCTTGTTGGGTCATCGGAGCAATTCCATAATGACTGAGTTCCTATGACGTGCTCTGGGATGTGGATGGAGAAGTGCCAAATGGAATTAGAAAGGGGAAACATTTAGAAACCTATACCTTTTGTTATGCATATAATTTGGATGAGGATCGAACATGACCAGAGCGGCTGAGCCCCCCAGTATCGCAGCACATCTGCCGCTGTTGTCGCCCTCGCTCCCTACAGTTCCCTCCTTCCACAGTGTTTCCCTGTCTGCTGTGCCAAACCACAGGTTACTGACCAATCAGCTATGATTATATTACTTACTGCCCAATCAGCTGTGGTCATATTAGTTAATTAAAACAACCCTGCTCCTCCAGGCCAGTAGGGGCCACCAGGTCCCACTCCAAATGGGCCCTTAATTACTACACTAAAATTAAGTACCTGCTTAGCTGGCCCGCATTGAGGAGAGGCCGCTCTAAAGATATTGATTTAATGGACAGCGCATTAAAACAGAACTGCTGAATTAGGACCCAAGAGAGAAAATATATTTACTCCCTATTTTTCTGCTGCATTACTTCATCATCCAAAATGTTAAAAAATAACTTAGTATGCATTCTTTGTACTGATGTTAAGAAAGGTTTTCAACAGCCTTGACACTATGACAAGGAAAAATGGAGCAGAAAATATTAGCTGATGATAGTGAATGTGAAGGATGATCTTGTCACAGGTCCTGCCTGTCAAATGTAGGTCAATATATTTATTTAACTTAAAAGGTAAGGTAAGCAATTGCGAGCTAATTGTAAGCTAATGCACCTTTTGTCAAATTCAACACATATCTCCTCGCATTTTGCTAGCTTACCTTTCTCTGTGTGTGTTGGACAAATAAAATTCTACTTCTACACAGCCCTGGTTTCGTAACATAAACAAAGTGTGGAATCCCGCTCGTATCAACGAAGCCGTAGCACTACGCTTTGCTTAACAATGCATTTCGACGTGTGATGCGCCGCCCGCGGAGGACCGCAGAGCGATGCTGTTTTGATTTGAGCTCGAAGTTAGCAAGAATGACTGACCACACCTTTAAGATTTGCTAATGCACAATTTGCACAATAGAATATGCCTGCGGGTTCTCATGTAGGAGATCAACATGGTACATTTGTAAGCAATATTGTTCACTGGTGCAGTTGTCTGTGATGTGTTGTACATCACAGATCCATTTCTTCCATTTTGTTCTACAGGATTTCACCCCATTTTCTAAAGAAATAACAAAAGACTATGAGCTACTTTGGGGATCCTCACAAACACACACACACACACACACACACAAATGAACGTGATACATTACTGCTCTACGGCACATGCCAGCAATATCTCAAAGTGTATTAGCTGAAATAAAAATCTGTCATTACACGCCTGCATTTAGAGTCAGCAAGACAGTCTGTAGCCTGAGGCCCTCACTGGGGTCTCTTCTAAACAAGGGGCTGAAGCAGAAGAGACAGAGAGGAACAGTGTGCAGAACGAAGGATAAAGATACAGAACACATGTGCGTGTGTGTGTGTGTGTTGTCTGGGCGGCCGTGCTGCCCCCCAGTCACTTGACAATAAAGCCTGTGTACATTATCATATCTGTCGGCTGGTGTTAAAGAGATTGCTGCTCTGTCAGAGCTGAGCCACAGGGAGACCGGGCGACCATCACAAATCAAATCAGCTCTCAGGGAAATGAAATAGGATGCAGGTTACAGTTTGTTACAGAAAAGACACAAGCAGGTAGAGGCGCAGGGTAGGGACGAGGTGATCTGCCATCTCCTGCCCTGTAACTCCTGAAATATATTGCGATTTGAACGGATGACCTGTGTTGTATGGGAGCCAGACAGGGTGATGGCGGGAGAGGTTAATCAAACATGATGCGCACAATTTATGGGAAAGTAGTTTCTAGTAAATCTACTTTAAAATGAAGAGTTTAGAATAGTCTACTTTACCTACAGTAGCGTAAACCACTCATACAAGTGAAGTGTGTACAACTGACATGCCCTATTCTGGATTCAAATGAAAAGCTTGTGTCCAAAACTCAACTGCAAGTAATAAATACGGTAATGCTAATAAAAGGCTAGGTCATAGGCTACTTGCTCCCACTGCAAAATACACTATAATCATTTGAGAAGGCAATATTAGAGCATAATTAGCAGCAGAAATCTGCAAGAAATCGTCTGTCTTCCCACCCTTATAATAGCATATTTTCTATCTAATTATCTAATCATCCCAATCGTCTCATCTAATCATGAGAAGCTCTTTATGCCATTATAAATGGTAGCTGGTAGGGCCCTTATCTCTACAGAGGATTTCAGCTCATAAGCAAAACTGAAAAACACGTTGGAGAGGACTGAATGTGTGGACCATTGTCCTTAAAACTGATTTAAGACTGGATAAAGTTGCTCTTATCTTAGACTGTGGAGTTGTAACTTGTCTGCAACCTGCGATCATGTACAGTCAATGCTGCATTATTCAAATGAGACCCTAGCTAAACAATACGAACAGGCACACCTGCACACAAACACACAGCTACCAGAACAGAGGAGGCAGGGATTAGTGTCCTGAAGGAGACAATTAGTCAAACGAAATGGCATCGCGATAATTACTTGCAATTAACTGTGGTCTGGGAAAGGAAAGACAGGCAAAACACATGTAACAGTAGTTCTACAGGGCTAATCCTATCCTGCCTTTAGCTAGCTAGCCAGCAACAGAGAGAGAGAGGGAGAGAGAGGGAGAGAGAGGGGGGGGGGGGGGGGAGAGCGAGAGACAGAAGGACAGAGAACAGGTGGGAGGAAGTGAGAGTGAACATATGACGTGGAGGCAGGGAGCGTCCGCTGTGTCGACTGTGTCGTCTCGCTCTCGCCTCATCAGAGACATCTCCCGCTAATGAAACAAAATGCTACAATCAAAGGGGGGGGAGGTGGGGCAACAAAACCCTTCCAGTTGTCGTTATTACCTTGACTGGAGTGGCAGCGATTCCTCCAGGCAGCAGCAGCAGCGCTGTATGAAAGGCAGCATAAAAACAACCACGCTCATTTCCCTTCTGACTAATACCTGACAAGGACAGCCTGCTCCCGTGAGACTGAAGACAACTGATGTCACATATTATGTACTCCAGTGTATACGGCCTCATAACCACTGCTACGTTTGAAGCACGTATAGCATAGCAAGGTATACAGTAGACGGCATAGGACAAAGAATGACCTCCGAGACGTCGCTTAGCGTGTGACTTGACCAAAGAAATACCTGAGCGTGCTTTGTTTTTCTGCTTAGAGTCACTGAGACAGAAACAACCAGAGAAAGTAACATCTATTAGCTCACTACTGAGAGGTGGGAAAGTGAGACAGACGGAAATAAGGGCCACAAAGCCACTGCTTCCTGCCACATACCTGCCTTCACAGAGAGCAGGGCAGGGCAGGGCCTCGGCAGTCCTGTTTTCACTACCCCGTGCGAGGAAGAATTTCACTTGGGAAGGGTGGGGGGGGGGCTATCGTTGAAATGATCCCTCTACATTCTGCTGTGGACTCTGTGAGCTTTGTTGTGAGTGTGCGCGCATGTGTGTGTGTGTGTGTGTGTGTGTGTGTGTGTGTGTGTGTGTGCATGGGCGTT
>JAODUK010005571.1:0-10165 GCA_027564635.1 Typhlichthys eigenmanni
CTCTTTCTATCTCTCTCTCTCTCTCTCTCTCTCTCTCTCTCTCTCTCTCTCTCTCTCTCTCTCTCTCTCTCTCTCTCCAGCACTCCATGTCTGTCTATCTTGGTCTCTCGCTTCCTTTCAGCGAATGGAAAGTGTGCGCGCATTATAGCACAGCAGACACGCGTGATTCATTGGCAGGTAGACCCACATCACAAATTCCGCGGTGCATTAGTATTCACATCCATCACCGATCAGGAAAAGACGATACATTCGTAGCTGCAACAGCTTAATCACAGAAACAAAGTGAAGAACTCACCTTTCAATAGCACAAGCAGGATCAAACCAGAAAATGCGTTCCGCAAGACGGGGCAGCCCATGATTTAGTTGTGGTGTGGATTCGACTTAAATTTGTATTGGTATGCCGTCCTATTCCTCTTTTAGGCCGTCGTTTGGAAGAAAATAGAAAAATCACCCACAAGATGTTTACCCAATGTGAAAGTATAGCCTACATATGACTTGACGAAAACATATGTCTATCCTTTTGACTTTCCCCGTTGATGACCCCCTTCTGGGAAGGCGGAAAGAGCTGTTTAAATGCTTTTAAAGAGAAGCATCAAAATGTTGCTGCACAGAAAACCCACACACATCTGATACTACTTCAGTTCAGCTTCCAGTCCATCTAAGTAAAAGAAAAACGTTTTCAAAATGCATGGGAAATTAACTGTCCACTGTCTTCACACAAACAGCCTAGTTGTAGATAGAATACAGAATTTAAACTGTGCGTCCCGAGAACAGGTCCCACTGTCACGCTATTTGCCTGCTCCCGTTTGTCTGTTGGTATGCAGCTCGCCTTGCCGCTCCGCTCTCACTACATCGCAGGCAGCAGCAGTGGATGCGAGTCGCACTAGTAAAAGGATGATTGGCAGTTCAAGGAGAACCTGTTTCTTCCAATCATCAGCACCAAAGAAGGAGGCGGGATATAAACCAGAACTGTCGCTCTCTACGGAGAGGCGGACCAGAGAGGCAGCTTAACCAATCAGTGAGGCGCTATAGGCGGGCGTATAGCGCAGGGCGAATACGGCGCGGTACTAATGCAATGTGATTTATAGCCAGTTCTATCTTGCTGCAGTACTCAGGGAAAGAGTCCAACGGGGACAGTCCTGCATAATAACTACAGGGACGGAGGTACGCGAGCGAGGGGCAGGTATATATTTGCTGTATAGGTTTTAGCGTGCATGGATGATGGAATGATGGGATAGGGAGAGACAAGGTGTTCTTCCTCAGACGCGTCGCATTTGATGGGAATGGGATACTGTTATGTTTGGATAAGGCGTTAGAAACGTGCGTTGAAGAAAGTCATACATTGTCTACATTGTCAGAATTAAAGGACATAGACTTGCAATGCAGATCAAACACAGACATGCTGGCAACTACTCAGTTTTTATTTATTTAATTTACGCCAAAATACTTAAATAGTAAATGTGGTATATACTAAAAGAAGCAGCTGGTTATCGACAATAATGTGATCTTGTCAAAAGATTGAAGGTGATATGAGTTTATATCTGTGAATAAAATCTATTAATATGGGTGATGAAACTCACAAAACACAAAAAGAAGCTCAATTCCTATAGGCTACTAAAAACAAACAATACCTGTAGGTCCATGATTTTAACCAGAGGAATAATTATAATATAATGACGCTTTGTACACACACACACACACACACACGCACACACACACACACACACACACATATATATATATATATTGCATATGAAGCTCTGCAGGATAGCTTGTAAACCTCATTAGCATAGAAACATTGTATTGTACTGCGCTAACATTGTGATCCTAACAAGAGATATGCAATGGTAGAACTTTATTAATAGCATTCACGATTGCAATCAGTAATATCCATGAAAATTATTTATAATCAGTTTGAAATTGGCTTGGGTTCCACTGTTATTTGATAAAATAAGAATATGAGAAAGTGTTGACAGGAATATGCATTTTGACTCAGTTTGACAAAGCAAATTACCATTATATTCTCCCAGTTGTCATGGCATGCTATACAGTGAGGTTACAGGCTTATGGGAATTGTTTTGAGCAGAGAAATATTCCATAAGGCTGAAAAGTTAGAGAAGTTCAGAATTTCTTGCTCGTGAATTAACCCCTGTGAGCCTTAGAGAATCTAGCCCTGTATACCTGCAGTCAAAGTAGTATACACTGAAGAAAAAAACTTCCCCAGTTAAAGCACAGAATTGTCATAGCAACCAGCAGCGTCTTATCAGCACTGCTGGAATATATTTGAGCAATTTCTGGGTTTATGGGTTCCTCATAAAGGTTGAGTCAGTGATTGTAAGCTCAGTGTAACCAAATCCAAACATGTCAGGTTCATTCTCTCCTGTCAGTACCATGTGACCAGAGACACTGGCATATATCTGGAGTTGATCCCTGGGCGCTGCACAGCGGCTGCCCACTGCTTCCTTAGGAATGGGTTAAATGCAGAGAACAAATTTCGCTACATGTATGTGTATGTGACAACAAAAGCACTTTTACCTTTACCTTTAATAAAACTCAGCGAATGTCTCCTGCCGTCTGTTCTGTGTGCATGCTGTAAAAACAATCTGGTGTTCCTACACAGCCCATGTCTGAACACAAACGAAGTGGTGCAGACCACACCACAAACACTATCCCAACCTTAGTAATGCGTGCTCAGTTTGGGGGTGCCATTTTTGAGGACGCAACATATGTCAGTGAATACTGTCTGAATAGAGTAATCTTTGTCCAGTATGGCTGACTCCACCTTTAGGCTTTGAAAAGTGCAGTGCAGCTATCCCTGGCCTACTTGTACAGTAAGCATCCTCAAACCTTACCTGCTCCTACGTACCCGCAATACTCATCAAAAGTAAGTCACTTTGGCTACTAATGTCTGCTGACATAATTGTAGTGTGTGTGTGTGTGTGTGTGTGCGTGCATGTGTGCGTACATCATTGTGTTCATATGCACATTTGAACGTGTGCACATTAGCCCGCGGACATATCGTGCACGTTTGGTGAGACACCTCGAGGGACTGAGATAAAGTCAGTTATTTCCCACGTAATTAATATACAATGAGGCAGAAGCGTGCTGCAATAGCCAGCGCCTGACTGAAAGATACAAGCGCACGAGGAGACTTCACCTGGGCAATTTGGAGGGCGGGTCACTTTAAGCAACCATAGCTGGAGTTGGAGTAAGGCTGGCCAGGGGAACCTGTCCCTGAAGTGTCTGCTGTAGAGCTACCAGTTGGGCTTAGACGCACCACCAGCCTGTTTAATATGGTAATGTATGGAGACACGGACACCGACGCTCTCCCGCTCTTCCTTTCTCCATACGACTTGAAGCCAACCCCCACCGCACCCCACATTAATTGGCATGGCAAGGGCAGCAAGTGGCTCGCTTGTAATTACTGTCCCTAGGAGAACCCTACTGAGATCGAGGGAGCAGGAGAGCGAGAGACGGAGGAGGAGCTGTCCTCTGAATTCTGTCTTCCCAAGGGGCAAAGGGAAGTGGAGAGAGAGAGAGAGAGAGAGAGAGAGAGAGAGAGAGAGAGGTGAAGAAGGATGGGGTGATATAGAAAGAGGAAATGAGAAAAACAGTTGTTGGAGAAATGGTGATGCGGTTTCCCCCGGCGTTGCAGTGCGATGAAATGCTGTTTTTTGGAAACAAAAAAAAAGGAGAATTGGATGGGAAGCTTGTGTTAGGGGATTATGGGTAAAGATTCAGCTGGAACGAGAAACAACAGTGTCTGGGGAGGGCCAGTGAGGAGAAACAATAGTGACGGAAGGAGGAAACACAGCAAGAGAGACGTGGGAGAGAGAGAGGGAGATCAAAAGAGGAGGGTTGGACTCGATGACACTGCTGGGTCACCTGATGAGGAATAACCGGCTTTGACCTCCAAACTCCCTTCACAGTCCCTGTGAAGTAAGGAGCCCCGTATTTACCAGATTTGGCAGAAATTATTTATTCACAGCAGCCTATTCATTTAGTTCATTTCCACTCTTGATGCCACGCCCGCTCACAGCACCTCACAATTTGATGTGGTTACATCCACTTTGAGTATCGAATTGTTTTCAGCGCTGATTGCTGGTGCAAAACCCTACGCTTGTAAAGCACCTTGAAATTGAAGAACTGCGTCTGAATCAGATGACGGGTAGTGCCTGCCAAGAAAAATAGCAAATGAAGAAAGGCAAATATAGAAGAGAGAGGGAGAGATGGTGGTGGTGGACGGAGGGGGGGAGGGGGGGGGGGGTGGTGCAGAGTGTTTTCTACTTCTTTCTTTTTTTCTGGGATCGATACAGAATGAGAAAGTTGTATGTATTTGTAATCCATCTTGGTCGGTGCTAATTACTTATAGCAATGTATGAGTCTGTCTGTGTCTGCGTGCGTACATTCATTCATGCCTACATTTCCCTATAGGCGCTGTAGTGAATTATGGATGCTAAATGAATGATGAAACGTAGTGGAGAGAGTCACCTTTTTAAGGCGTGAATGAAGGCTGGGCACTCCAGAGAGTACAGCCTTGAAGCTGGATCAAAGCTATGAGCCGAGCTGTAATAGATGATGGAATTTAATCATGTCTGCCTATAGCGCTCCCCTTCTCTGTCTTTCAGTCCTGGTCTCTCTACCTCTCTCACCCCCATGTCTCCTCTCTGTTTTTATGTTGTTCAAAATACATCTGCTATCTTCCATTTGTTTTGGTCTGTGATTTGATCTGATTTTGCCAACGCAGCAACAAGCTAGCTTTCTAAATGCAAATCACAGACACAGTGGGTGTAGCGGCCTGCTGTATAGAAGAAACATCATTAGGACAGATTGATGTTGTACAGACTAGTTTCATGTCACAGTAATGTGACATGAAACTGACTGAGATACTGTAGTTATCTGGTGAAATGACAACGCCTCCTTTTCTGGGAAAACCCTCTTACTGTAAGTAGCTTAATCTGAACTAGTGATTTTTCAGACATAGGGTCTGTTCCACTGCTGAAACCATCTCATTTAATATAAATGTCAGGTTTATTGTATTTAGATGAAACCTATGATGTACATATCATAGGTCAAAAGGGTTGTAATGACTAGACCAGTTAGCCACTAGGATGCACTGACTGGGTTTCTAACGCATTCACCTTTGCTTTGGTTTTGTCCATAAAGCCACTTCTACAACTCGTTTTAATGCATTTATTGGTTTACGTGTTTACACAGTGCATAATATAAGTACTGTCCCTTACATTAACAACATGCTTAGAACAGTTACTGATGTAATGGAGACAAACGTGTATAGATAAAATAAATAGATAAATAAAAAGCTTTATTAGGCATCTGGCCTCGGTGGACTAAATAATTAATGTTGTCTGAGTTTGTGGAAGATATCCACTGATGGTTACGACATATACAGCCCTGATGGCTGCTGCTCCTGGTAGTGAATCTGTGTTGGGGCTGTGCTGTCACTTAACTTGTCTTGGTTACTCATTCATTTCTGGCAAACATACAGCAAATCCCAAAATCCCTATAGTTCCCATAATTTCAATGAACGCAGCATACTTTAACGCCATATTTAACTTTAGCTAAACCATTAGCTTCCTTACTTCCGTATCATTCCACATGTCCCCTAATGAAATGTGTTCGCAGTACAGTAAGAACTGGAAATATCATATATTTATTTAGTTTTGTAGTGAACCATGGTCAACCACAGGTCAGAGAAGACAGCATTAATCACATTTGTTTATGTAACCGTTATCTGTGGATAGAACAGCGTAGAATCACGCCTGGTTCTAGGTGGACCAACTAAGGATGGGGAGAACCCCCCTGAAAAGAAATAAGTGTTTGCGTTTTAATTCTGTGGGTAGGACGCCACAGAATAGTGTCTGCGCCACATCAAAGCGTCACCAGAGCAAAGATGCTCTACAATCAGGATGTCCACAGGACATCGTGGACAACTGACTGGGAACTAAGGGATGAGTTTTCTCTCCCCCCACCGAGCAAAGATGTCCTTTATCCTTCTTCCCTTAAAAGAGCCAGGCACACCTCAAAGCCTGGCGTGGGTCAAATTTCTCTTCTTGTATATAACTTAACTTTTACTTGTGTGATCATTTTCTCTGTGTTTGAACTCAAGAACTAAAGTTTTTGTTCGACCTCGTGTAGGAACACGTGACAGAGTTACCCTAAGTTTTTAACGCTTTGCCAAGTCTGGCAATCTAATTTTGTTTCTTATTTACCAAGTTAGTTTAGGAATTTACCTTCTCTAAAGTTTTAAGCGTGCTTTATCAGTTTGACTTTTCGAGTTATTAACAGGGTTTCAACCTACGCAGAATACCCTGTTTTTGTTAGACTCAAGAGAACTTTGTGAGTACCTCCAGCCAGCGGCTAACATCTTCAGTAATCTGGCATACGGCTTCCTTGGGAAGACAGAACTAGCGTGGACACCCAGTTCGGCATGAAGTTGCGCTCTGCCCAAAGAGATACAGCGAAGGCATCCTCACGCCGCTGTGATCATAGGATAAGCCATAACCTTGTTTAGGCAATCTGTCGTGGTGAGAGCAAACACTTTTGTCCAGTGGATTCCAGGTGGAACTAATCGCCAACCAAGGCTAAAGAGCACCACTCCCAGCGCGTCCTCGTGGAAACGCATTCTGCGTTTGGGGACCTAGTCCAAACAGCCATCATCTGAGTCCACTTTAGCAGTTTTCCCAAAACAGGAAAATAACATTCATGTTTCAATTCCGCTGGTGATAGCCCACAAACCTCTCTATTTGTCTTATAGACTGTGCTTTCCCCAATCTCAATTTCCTAATATCTCCCTCGCTTCCCCAGTTAGCTAGTAGCTGTGTTAGCGAAGTGTTCAACCTGGATAGGGCAAATAGTCAGATGCTGTCTGTTGTCAAACAGTGTATTCCTTGGTTTCACGGTCAACTATTTGTATTCCTTTAACAATGATTTATAAACTGCTTTGTGAGTTATTTCAATACCTCATGGTGTTTCGATTGGCAAAGGAAAGGTGGTTGTGCTGTTATTATTATTGCTAGTGCGTGTGTAATGTTGGATTATAGTCACATTTTTCTTATTCTATTTTTAAATAAAGTCATGATTGTTTTATTGTAAACCTTTGTGTCAGTGTGACTGTATACAGGACACCGAGTCCCTGGCCGGTGTAGAATTAACCCTTCAGTAGAGATTGAAATTAATAAATTCAAGAAATTAATAAAATATCATCATTACTTACATTTTACACCATTACAAGCTGCGGCAGGTCAGTATTTGATCTAGATACTGACTAAAACAGGTTGGTGGTGCCCCGCAGTTATTAGTTATTAAAACAATAATCGTTTTGAAACATTTATATTTTGGGTTACATGTAAACTAAGATAACGAGCCATTGTGAGATTGTTTCTATCCATACACCCTCTTACAGTTTCTATTGACATATTTTAATCTAACTACTACTACTTTGTTATACCAAATTAATCTCAGGATGATACATGTGGAGGCATCCGCTTTGACACTTTAGAAGTAGAACAACAGAGTAAATAAAATTGGGGTTGAGCATTTCAGTTTATCACATACTGTACAGCAAATTCTGGATTATTTCAAAACATACAGTATATCAGCGCATGGATTTTTGTTGAGGTAAGGACTAAAGAGTTAATGGTTAAATAACATTTATGTATGGCTTTACGTATGACCTAATATTATATTTTTATGATATGGGACCTTAGGGATGAAGACATTTTTTTTAAAGGAAGTAAACAATACTATGCAAGAAAATTAAATACTTTTGTCGGGGAAAATACAGGTTAGGGTCATTATCAAGAGGAATCTGTTTATATCTACAGTATAACAGCTGCACCTTAAGAAGCACGCTATTAATCAATGATGCATTTGTAGGGATTATTGAACACTGAAACAGCCTTAAGGCATAAGCAAGCATAGGGGTTCACATAAGCAGTAAAGAATGGGATTAGTCAACTTAAAATGCATATGAAAGAGAGGCTAATAGTCTCCTCTGTGCCTGAATTGATACTCTCCCAGCTAGCGGCTGTATGGCAGTGATGAATAACTGGAGGGTCTGATGGGAGATATCTATCATGGATAAACACGGCAAGTGCTATAGTTTAAAGCCGTGAGCACGTCTGCTTATGACTAGCTCACTCATCACCTTAGCCACTCCCATTTTCTCTAATGGATTATCTGTCCTCGCCGTTTGTCTCGCCTATATTTTACACCTATTTTCTTTTTGTATCCCCCCCACTTGGGCCAGCCAGTAACACCACTCCCTCACTGTCAACCGCTGTGCCTTTTCTTTGATACTGGCAGTTGTCCTGCCCACCATTTACTGTCTCCATACATTTGGTTCCACATGTCGGTTCCTCCACTCTCTCCAGGCTGCATCCATCTAGCAGTAATTAGTGTAACCGAAGGTGGTCCTGGCCAGAGGTGAGCTGAAGTGAGCCAGCAAGTTAATAAAGATTGCGACCTTGCATCTAAACCTGAAGAGAGAGAGAGAGAGAGAGAGAGAGAGAGAGGACATGTAAAGGAGCGAGAGAGGGAGGGATGAGACACAGGACAAGAATGCATCCATTGATTCATTCTGTCGATGCATAAGTGCGTTTATGTCTAATTGTGTGGTGTGTAAATGCCAGACGGGGGGGGGGGGGGTCACTTGTCACATTCACAGTGGAACAAGGTGCGTGTGGGTTGAAGACATTTTGAACAAACATACGGTTTTCAGAGGAATTCCATTCAGATTGTCTAAATAGGCCCCAAGGTGAATGTAGTAAAACTAAGTGAGAAAAAAAAAAAACATGAATTCATCATTAAGTCATTCTTTGGTAAACATAAAGTAAAATGATGAATCAATAAACCTATACCCTAATAAAGTTAAACAGATAACTTATTATTGCATGTCTGCCTCTGTGCATATTTCAGAACATATTGTGGCTGTTGTCGTGGACATACACAACCGTTCTTTCCCTTTCCTAGCACACACACATCCATACACACACTATTAACCACTATTTCCTTTTTTTAAACTCCCAAATCAATCTTTATAATTTTATACAGAATTGATTTTGACATCTCTTATCATTCCTCCGTTTTGGTCAACCTGGTTATCCCATGTTTAGGTCTTTGTTCCATACAGTATAGCTTGACAAGATCAGTAGCAGCAACATATGGGCATGGATGGCATTTCTAAGTATACAATGCTACACATAAACTAAGCTAACAACCTACATACGGTATGACACTTCAAAGTGTATGTGTTAAAAGTACACATGATGTAAGGCCCAACAGTGGAGTGCATTTCAAGGTACCTCGTGTTAGGACAGAAGGGCTACATGTATGTATGCAAGATAGTCATTCTCAATGGAACTTTCCTGGTAAAAGAAAGAAAGAAAGAATTCCCCTCTAAAACGCACACAGGTTCACATTTTCATATTTCTTTTTCAGGTTCAATATGGATTTTTGTCTTTTAGTTGCACATTGCTAGTGGACAGCAGCTATCAAAAACACTGTCATGGTGACATTGCAAGATATTCCATTCCTGCCTAAATGGGATGTGATAAGGAAGGGGTGGAAGGAGGTTTAATCAGCTATTGTGTCAGTAGAAGTGTAAATGTAAAATTGAAATGTAAATCCTTGTGAAAAAGCATCTTAGAATCTAACACTAAGGTCTTCTTTATTAGACATTTACACTTTTTTGATCGGATGTTACATTTTTCACTGTGACAATATAGTCTCTGGTCCAAAATGCACTGCGGCTAATAGACATCATGCCAAATTCTCACAAAACACCTTGCAGATCAATTATAAATAGGATCCTGCAACTGCTTAGCCCATTTATTGTGCTCTATTGTTTGGCATTGATAGCGAAGGGTGCTCTTCAACATTCTTATTGGAAATGTGTGAACCCACATGTACAGACACTGAGCAAGGGTTTACAGTATATACTGTATGAAAAATGTAACTTTGTCAAATGATAAATCACAAATGTCAGATATGCAAAGAAAATATTGTGTTGTATTCTCCTTTAAAGTGGAGCCCAAATAAGAAAGAGTGGGGCTACTGTCACGGCTTGCTGGCCCTGCCATTCTTCCTGGGGTTTCCCTTCACTCATTTGTCTTGTCATCACACACACCTGGTGCCCATTCCCCTA
>JAODUK010005573.1:0-10164 GCA_027564635.1 Typhlichthys eigenmanni
AAATTAATATCGATATTGCAATTTTCATGATCAATATCGCAATATCACATTTGATCAATATCGTGCACCCCTACTCCCAACCCCCTCCCTCTCTCTCTCTCTCCCCCCCCTCTCTCTCTATGGGTTCGTAAAATATAAATAATATCTTACAATTTATTTCTGCTGAAACTAACCCACACCGTCTCACTTTGCATATAGGCGCATATGGGGTGGTGCTTAAATGCAGGCATAAGGTAAGACAATTCTTATTTCTCCAAAGTTGATGTGTCTGTTTGTCATGCCTGAAAGTGCGGCCTTTTCACAATGCATGTTGTCAGACTGTACGACATTGCCTATACTATACCTCAAAGGTCTCCAGACAGTATCGTGGGAAGACCCTTACATTGTTATTATCTCAAAGGGTATGGATTTACCTTTGTATGTCACCGGGATATCTGAAAAAGTTATGAATGGCTTTTCAAGTAATTTAGATTTGACAAAACACCCTGTTTTTGGCAAGGACTTTATTATATTCAAGTAGAGTATTATTGTTATTGTTGAAATGGCTTCAAGGGGATTTTCACATATCTGTAGTCTCGATTGTCTACAGACAAGAGTAACTGATTTAATGGGCAAATTTGGAAAATTGCTGCATTTAGCTATTGTATTAATAGGATGAGCAACATGTTCATTAGACCCTACCAAAAAGGTATTGACCTAAGTGTGTACACAGTGTGTACACACTTAGGTCAAGGTATTTACTGTAAGTGTGTGTACACAGAATATTTTTAATAATAAGGTCATAGACACATAAGCAGTTGTGGCCTCCCTTCATTATCAAGGGATGAAAGCCAACTCACAGCTCTTGTTCTGTAACCATGCCCTAAATGTGCCAAGCTTAGACAGTATTGGGCTAGACAGAATTGAGTCAGACTATTGGGACAAAGTGCATTTCATATAATCAGTGGACCTTTTCTCAGTAGTGGAAACAAGGGCTAGGGTCTTCAATAGAGATCTTCATCCACATGCATGTAAAGCTAAAAAGTCATAGCCAATCTATTTTCTTATTTATGATCGTGCACAGTTCAAATTATTTCAAGGTCAAGGTATTTACTGTAAGGTGGTGTGTGTTGGTGGCTAGGGGGGTGGGGGAGGGGTGGGGGTTGAGTTGTGAATACTTAACATTTCAGATTTTGAATCTTCACTAAGGGATTGTTACACAATGTTGCATTCTAAAATCAGCACTTTTAGAATGTAGTTATCTACATAATAGACCTTTCTGCTGTAAGACCCGCCCACATTGGTTATGGTTGCTGATGTAACACAACCTTTTGTAGCTTGTGGGATATTCTATGACAGAGGTCTTCAACAGTTTTTGGCCCTTGGACCCCATGCCTGATAGAAACACAGAACACGGACGCCAATATTTAGTTGATGGGCAAACAATGATTTGTAGGGTGGCCTATTAGTGTCATGTGTAAAAGCAGGCCACTAACTAAGCCATTAAAATAATTGAGATTTATATATTTACAGATTATATTTATGATAATGTTTATTTTCTTACATTTTAATTTTTCAAAGAGAATAAGTGTGAGATCAATTAATTTGGAGGACCCCCTGCAGCCCCTCTGAGGACCCCCCAGGGGTCCCAGACCTCCTGTTGAAGACCTCTGTTCTATGATATTCTCGGTACGGTATGGTAGGCTACCGTACTGTATACTATAGTCTGGCTCTGGCATGATATCTTGTTGGAATCCCACGTTCCCGAATGCACATCTAATGACACGTTTATAAGGGTGCCCAAGCATTTATTTAGCATTATAGTGCCCTGTGAAACTGATTCTAAATGTTAATATACCCCATGGGGTTGTAATCTAACAACTTCTTTGTTTTGTGGGACATCAGGCGTTACTAAAAATCATGTAATCTGATTGGTTATTATTGATGCGTGATTGACAGGTCGGAAAGGTTTACTTTATAGACTTAAATTTTGTTACTTTATATTTCATAAGCAAGTGGTCCTTTTATTGCAGGAACAACAAAAACGCGGCTCTGGCACAACATACACTGCATTACCACAAATCAGCAGAGTAACTATACAATAAACAGCTGCCCAGTAACCCATTTCCTCAATAGTTTGATTGCACTTGAGATGACTAAAACATAAAGTGAAAGTCCTGTCTTTTCATTATAGTTCTTCTACCACTGTAAGAAAATAATTATCCTGCCTGCTCCTTAATTATAGTGTCATTACAGGTTATTATACAGTAACATAATATAGTAAAATTTCTATTGTATTGGTTTCTGACTAAAATTAAGATAACTCAAATAGTAATTTAATTAATTAATAATTGCTTCCAATTTGCATTATTATGGTATACATTGCATTACCATTCCAATGGGATCATCTATCAATTAATATATCTTAATTCCAGTTAAACATGTTATTGTGCGCTGTGCAGATTCATTTCATAGCATGTCTTGCTTTGTACTGTGCTGTCATATGCATACTATTTGAATAATGCATACAGTATGACAAGCATGGCTTGCACGTCTATGCAACACAAATACCTAGAAGCACATTTCTACACATGTGCAATGCAGGCATGATATGGGAGAGTATTGCAAAAACTAGTGTCTCGTGGTAACTAGGCAACACCCCCCTGGCTAGCTCAGAACGGCAACTAGAGGAACAGGCAGGAGCGCAGCGGAGTCAATAACGGAGGAGTATGTAGAAGAAACTTTGAAATGTTTACTAGAGCCATGTCTCCTAGACATCATTTACATCTGACATAACACAACATGAATGTTACACAGTGTTTAAGAAGGGAGTATACACATTAGTTAACATGGGGACCACCATCCAAGGTACTAAAGGTTTACTAGAGCCATGTCTCCTAGATATCCTTTACATCTGACATAACACAACATGAATGTTACACAGTGTTTAAGAAGGGAGCATACACATTAGTTAACATGGGGACCACCATCCAAGGTACTAAAGGTTTACTAGAGCCATGTCTCCTAGATATCCTTTACATCTGACATAACACAACATGAATGTTACACAGTGTTTAAGAAGGGAGCATACACATTAGTTAACATGGGGACCACCATCTGAGGTACTAAATATTTACTAGAGCCATGTCTCCTAGATATAATTTACATCTGACATAACATGAATGTTAAACAGTGTTTAAGAAGGGAGCATACACATTAGTTAACATGGGGACCACCATCCGAAGTACTACATGTGTAAGATCTATTATATGTCTTAACCAATACTACAGATTATGACCACATGTTTGAGTGTCATTAACGACTGGTTTATAGATTTAAAAAAAGAGTAGAGCGATGTAGGACTGGGCGATATACTGATATTTTATATATATTTTCAAAAGATATATAAAAAAAATGTGACAATATAGTTTATATCGATATATTCTGCGTTTTTTCATAACTTTTTCGATGTGTTCTCCCTCTATGCCTGCACTAGGCCTGAGGAGTGGCGTCAGGAGCGAGTGATTTAGTGCGTTCAGAGTGTCAAAGGGGCAGAGACACCAGAGAAAGCTCACATATGTCGGCCTACTAACTTCGCTATAGCACAAGTTGACACGGAGTGTGCTCACTCCGTATCAACTTGTGCTATAGCGGAGTTAGTAGATAGTTAGTAGATTATAGTTGAAATTTTGTTCTGAAAAGTGTCTTTGGTGAATGTAGGAAGGAAAACTACAGTTTTGTCTAAAGTATATGAATTTGAAGGGCACATTTTTTCAGAGTAGCCAATGAGAGAGCAGATACTGAGTCACATGCTCAATTTCCGTTTCTGACAAACAGATACAGGTAGCCAGCTAGTATTACAAGGTTCATTATAGCTGCAAAATTCACAACCCCTATGCTATAGATTTTAAGCATGTACAACTACAATTAATGTAGCAAAAGAAAATAGTCACATTTACGTCGGGTTTACAGTTTTTTCCTCCTCGCCTGAACCTTTAGCCAACTTTATAGAAAATACCGATATATATCGTGTATCGGATTTTCAACCTAAATATATCGGAATATGATTTTTGGTCCATATCGCGTAGCCCTAGAGCAATGTGATAGTGTTCTTGGTATGGTATTCCATGTATGTGCTGCTTGATAGGAAAAGGTTGATTGGCCATAGCTACTTTATCTGCGTGGGTTATAGTACAATCAAAATCAATCAATAGTTTTGTATCAATTGTGTAAATTACCCAATGGTTTATTGAGTATCCAGAGTATTCCTCCTTTACATGAGTATTCCACCTGTCCACCTAATGACAGATATTATGCACATAATATGCTGTTGAAAACAATGATTCATTGAAATTCATCACTTGAATGGCTTGAAGTAGACCTTGTATTCTACGGGTGGTCTGTCAGATTTTAGACCCTCAAACCAGTGTTTCCTGTGCCTTCAGCCTTCATCATAACTATGCTAAATTAAAAATGGAAAAGAACTATGAATAACACACCAGGAATGAAAATTTAAATATCACAGTGTTAGCAAGTATGTGCATGTCTGTTACATTTCCATACTGAAATGAGTCTGGAAATCCAAATTATGGAGAATCTACATCATACTGTACAATATCTAATTTAATTCCCTTTCTATTGTCAATATAGTCTAAGCCCAGTTCAGTGCATCTTAAGTCCTGCCTGTGTGAACTCGTGCTAGTGCTGCACTACACATTAGTTTGACAGTAGTCTCACAGAGCCCGCCTTTCCTTGCGAAAAGTCTGGGACACAGCGCTGGCTAACTGCGTCAGTACCCGCCTACTTGACAAGCCAGGTGTTTTGATTGACATGCAAGACGACCAACAAGTCTTACGAGGGTATATGCATCAGACGTTCAGCACAGAGTTGCCTATATGACGTATAGTGCTATTGAACGGAAGATACTGAGACTGGTTTGACATAGGCCCTGTAGCCCTGTCATGCTATACATACTTCTTACCTTTCTGCTCATATGATCACATTTAAATCTCAGTAATGTCTGTTCTGGAATGGTATGTATTAATTCTTTTACTTTGTTGTCATTAGTAAAAAAAAAATCCCAGCTCATTACATAAGTAATTTTTAAATGTACCAGACACATTTAATTTTATATAGCTTTATTTGATTTTGATTAAGTTTCTTGTGACATAAAATGTGTTTTATTAATATTAACAGTGGTTGCTAGATTACATTGTCAAGTAAATCAAATGACTTAAAGCCTCTTCTTGTTTTTGGTCTTGACCTCTTCTCTCACATACTGCACAAGAGAACGATTCTGTAGGTTAATAATCACCTTGCATGGCTTCTTATTAATCATGTCCTCTGGTTTAATTTGTTTCTCACATAGTATTAAACGCTACATTAAACAACATGCTGGATTCATATGGGAATTGCCAAACCATCCTCAGGCAAACCTATTTTTAAGGCAGGTTTCGGTGAATTTCCCAAGTGATGTGGGTATTCTGTTCTAGTTTAAGGCTGTATTTGTTTTAATCTTGATGATTACGGCTTTCAGTTCATGAAAACCCCAAACTCAGAATCTCAGAACATTAGGAAATGACACGAGACGAGTGAAAAAGGGAATTTAACAGCAGACATGTCGGCCTTCTGAAAAGTAAATTTGTGTAAAAGCACTCTGTCCTTGGTTGGGGCTCCTTTTGCATGAGTTACTGCATCTATGCGGCGGGACATGGAGTCGATCAACCTGTGGCACTGCTGAGGTGTTATGGAAGCCCAGGTTGCTTCGATAGCAGCCTTCCACTCATCTGCATTGTTTGGTCTTGTGTCTCTCATCTTCCTCTTGACATTACCCCATTCATTCTCTATGGGGTTCAGGTCAGGCGAGTTAGCTGCCCAATCAAGCACAGCAATCCCATGGTATTTGAACCAGGTGTTGGTACCTACCTTTGGCAGTGTGGGTAGGTGCCAAGTCCTGCTGGAGAATGAAATCCATAAAGCAAACACAGGCTTCACTTTGTGTGTAATTAATCCATGATATATATATATATGAATTTCATTTTGTCAGTTGATTTATTGAAAATACTTAACTTTTCCACAATATTCTAATTTATTGAGATACACCTGTATATAAAACCAAATTGCAGATAATCTTAACTGAAATATGAGTGTTACTAGATATATATATAAATGTGTGGCACTAACCTGTCTAATGCAAATATGCCTCTTGTGACAGAAATGCATATTAAGTCATATTTAGCTTGGTTACTAATAATTGTATATTGGCTGGTTATGGATAGGCCTACCAGCCTTAATTCTTCAAAAACATGACCCAACCTTACCTAATTTCAAATGTAAAATGTATCTAAAAAGTATTAAAATGTCAAACACATTAACATGAAAACAAAGAATGAATTAAAAATGACTAAATCCCACCCAAACAGTGATGTTTCCCATGTCCAATACAAGTAGTAATATTATATATTTAATTATAGATGACACAACCACAATCCATCTCATATAGCATTCAGTGCATTCTGTCATATTTCTTGAATGTAGTGCGTGTGCATGTGTGTGTGTTGAATATAAAGTAACAAGATGATTAGCCTTGCAGGCCAAGATTAGGGTAAGACATCTGAACAGATAAAGATGTAGAGATGGTTTACAACATTTTGAGCATGAATCTTGATGTTATTGCACCCAAGGCAGCCTGACCCAACCCCCTCTGCTGTCTCCACTAAAGGCTTTAATATCTATTTAGTGTGTGTGTAATACGCTCCACACAATAACCTATAGCAACGGATTGTTCTACAGAATTTTATTGCATGCATGTTCATTTCTCGTAAAGAAATATAGGTGGTAAACACCTGAAGCATTACTGATGTGGTTTAATTCAGAATGGCAGTCTACTATTGTAACATTTAATTGGATAGGTTTCCCCCTGCCTGCAGAAATGTGTGTGTGTCATGATGATGTGTGTACAAAGAGAGATGTGTGAAAGGGGTCAGAGGGGTCAGAGATTGATTTTATTTATTTTTTATTAAACCTTTATTTTACCAGGAAAGGGTACTCACTGAGATTAACATTCTCTTTTACAGTGTGTCCTGGTCAAAGATACAATATAGTGAGGAAGAGAGATAGGTTGGGTATAGCAATAGGTTGATGCTAACTGGGTCAAAGCAGACCGTTTTTGAATAAATAACATACAGTAGGAAGACTAGACTGTTGAGGGTTCTGGGTTAGCTCCCACTAGGTTACTGGGTAGAGTCTCTACCAGAAGTGAATGCTCTAAGACTACAGGGGGGATTCTCGTACAATTAAAAAAGATATTTATATTTTGATGTTTACTAAAGTATATAGCATGACAACGTTGCTATTTTATTATTACAAAGTGTACAGCATCTGCACAATATCCTTTATCGAACCCTTTAGCCAGACTAATATCGGTGTTCTTGAACAGCGTATTCAACGAGACCAACGGACGCACCACTATTGAAGCTGAGCGTCAATGGGATCCTATGAGACATTCAAGTGCGCTCTGTGTCTATGGTGAAAATATCAACGGTAATTGGACAACAGACCAATACGCCTGGACGCCCGGACGCTCAGCTTCAATGGCGGTCAACGAGAGCTTTTCCATAGGAAAACACAGACAGTAGACTTTCTTTAATGCAATTTTGTCCCGGCTGGAAGCTTATTTGATACATGGGCAGATTTCTCAATGAGAGCGGACCACGTAATAAATATTCAATCACCGACTTCGTCTGCATACAGGAAATCAGAGATTGCTCGATACGAGGCTACTGAGACGGTGTTCGTAAGAAGGGTTGCATTACCTACAAATGGAGTGATATACTGAAACCGTTAAAACCTTACCTTTTTCAACAACATAATAATGTTTTCCCCTAGGAAAATAGTTTAGATGTGTGATGTCAAACGTATGAGGTTTTAAAATAGAAATACTCAATATCAAGGCGCAAAACCCTTAGTAGGAGCAAACCAGAGTTGACCTTTACTTCTTTCATCATTCAATCTTCAGAAGACCTTGATTGGACATTTAAAGCCTGCTTCTCCTGTAGAAGTTTCAATTGTTTAACTGTAGCCATTTGTAAATGTGATGATCCTAAGCTACTCTATCATCAGTAGACACATTTCTGGGGCTATTTTTAGGTTTGCAGGCTCACAAGGTAAATGTATGGAGGTCAGATGAAGGGGAAAAGACAGGTGATCTACACCAATGACTTTAATAGGTAAGCATTTAAACATTTAGTGGAAAACATAAGGCCAAAGTATATTAACAAAGTATACCGCGCGGGGAATCATTATACAGCATAATTTGTGTGCTGAGGCATGTCGATAAGAGGAGAAAGTGTAGTGGAGCCCACTTTGAAGAGCACAGGTGCTTGTCTGCATCTGCATTGCGTGAGGCCATGTGTTTGGTCCTATACTTTGGCCTTATCTCTCACTAGTAACACAAAAATAACACAGCACATTAATTCTACAGAATAGCACCTTGCTGCTTGATTGAGGGTTTTGTGAAGACATTTTACAGGACAGCCTCTCTCGGCCAATGCGTTTCTAAATAGTTTATCTGTGCCAGAGAACCACCCCTTGTACTAGTCCCATGGCATGCAAGACCCACAGTGGGGCTCTTGTTGACAGGCACAATGTGTGAGACAAGGCTGGAGCACAGAGTGAGCTGTCTGCCCCCTCAGTACGTGAAACAAAAGCCCTAAAAGAGTACCATAGGCCAGAAGACTGTGGTGGGAGACAGCCTGTGTGGTAATCCCTTTTTGAACCCCTTTGTTAACTGCATTGTGGAGGCTTATGGTCCTACATGAGGATTAGTCTGCTTTATGGTTCCAATGCACTGCTTTTGTTGTTTGAACTGTCGTTAAATGTAGGTTGTCTAGGATGTTACATGGAGACACAATGCAATTTCCAAGTTTTATTTTGTAGCTGTCTTTATCAAAACATTTGTCATCTTCTGGTTTCTATTAGAAACATCTAATGAACTTTAAATATTGGTGGATACTTTCTTCAACGTGTTTTCTTCCATGATTCTGGCCACAGACCTCTCATCAGTTAATGTGACCGATTATCTTGTCTTCACAGGAAACCAATGAACTGGTGGCAATAAAGAAGTTTAAAGACAGTGAAGGTAAGCGATTGAAGTACCATATGAGCGAATGAACAGGCGAATAGAGGACAACGGTTGTCTCTCCACATTATATCTTTCTCCACAGAAAATGAGGAGGTCAAGGAGACCACTCTCCGGGAGCTGAAGATGCTGCGGACCTTGAAGCAGGACAACATCGTCGAGTTGAAGGAAGCTTTCCGTAGAAGAGGGAAACTCTACCTTGTCTTTGAATACGTTGAGCGGGTGAGCTAAATAATGCTGTCATGTAGTATAAATACATCTGCCGTCTGTGTAGTATCATGTGTGTTTGAGTGTATTGTACTGTATATTAGATACTTTTTGTATATACTGTAGGCATATGCCTATACATACTGTAAATGCATAATAACCGTTAGTTCCGCTTTTCCAAAGTATTAACTCACAGTTGCCTACTATAACTTCAAATCAAATCAAATTGACATTAGAGTTAACTGTCTGAACCATTTGGAAGTTAAAAATTGTTATAAATATATATAAATATATTTAAAGTCCTCTTTCAGATTGCCATGCAACGCGAAGTTCAGCACTGAAGAAAATAAGTAAAAATAAAATGTAATCTCTGTATGCATTGTGTTTTCAGCTCTGACGTTTGTGCTTGCTAGCTAGCTAAATCATATGTACTGTATGCAGTACTACTACTGCTACTACGGGCCTATACCGCCATGTCCAAAAAGGCTTTTGGCTGGCTGTGCTGTGTTGGGCCCTACGGTTGGTCCCCTGGGCTCCCACCCTTATAGCCCATTGGGATAAGACAGCCTTGAGCGTTACCTGCATTACATACGTTTTGTACATGCCATCTGTATCACGCGATTCATCATTTAAAGATAGTGCACTAGTGATCACCATAGCAACGTGATAAGATTAACCATGTTCTTGGTGAATAATGGTATTCCCCACTGTGTTGTCAAGGTTCCCAGTTACTGTAAGTGTTGTACTAGTGAGCTCATTTTAGTGGTCTGGCTTTAGGTAATGCTGCCTTGCTGACACTTCTCTCTTCGAGATATATATATATATATATATATATATAT
>JAODUK010005574.1:0-10163 GCA_027564635.1 Typhlichthys eigenmanni
AGATGGAAACTATTGCTGGAAAGGTCGAAGGCACCGTTTGCATATCTTAAGGTACCATATTGTTTTTTGTGAATGTAGTACTCTGATAATCCCGCTGGAGCGCAAATTTGCCTACTTGCTGTTTTTCTTTTCGACAAGTGGAGGCGGAGCACTTCCATGGTACTATACACGTATGATTTCTGGTACCTACGGTACTGTACAAAAACGAGTACCATCATGTTTTCTAAATTTTGGCATCGACTTGGTACCGAAATATCGGTTCTCGTGACATCCCTAGTAGATACAGAATTTTATTGAATATACTTTGGTTATATTATACTTTTAATACTAGAACTGCAGAGACACTATTCACCTTATTTCGCCACGGCCACTTTTAAGAGTTTGATTCTTCCGCATTTGTGCTAGAACTTCCCGTTAGCTACGTTACTAGTTATTAGCTCACCTTGACCGGATAAACGTCAACATTAAAATGAACCAATACAGGAGACTTAATAAGCAATAAATAGTTCGACATGGACAACATAACACAGAGGGCGGATGAGATGAAAAAGTGTCCGGAAGATGTGACGATATTTTTTATTTTTTGGTCTCAGTGGGCATTGACGGACCGTACCGTAGCCTACGAGTGCACTAGGCTACCGTATAAGACTACGTTCACACTGCACACCTATCTGGCCCAAATCCGACACCTAAGTGGCTCAGGTCTGATCTTTTCAGAACAGCACAAATCATCAGATGTGGGCCACTTTCATATGTGGTACTAAATCGGATACATATCTTATTATTTTAAATGCGATCTCAGTCTGAACAGTCAAATCAGATTTGATGCGACTTTGACATCACTCTAGATAGACATTCGCTGTGTGACTCGCTAGCGTAATCAGGCTCACTCATGGCCATTGTTGGTCGACATTTGTTACCTCTGAGTGGGAGAAGTTGTAATCCTACTCACAAGTGAACATACAGTAGGCTAAATAATTAAGTAGTCACTGGATGGACAAAGCAAGGTGTTAACCATTGCACACAATAGGCCTTCTACACGGAGAGGATCATCGTCCTCCCCCATGTTAAATAATGAGTTTGGATACTGCACACGCATCGCAGTGTGCTGCCTCGCGGAGCAGTCAGTGCAATTCAGTATCCTAAATTGTATTAGCAGAAATAAACAAATACATTTAAAGAAACCCTTTTGCATGGTTTATAACCCCCTCCTCCAATCGCCCTGTCTGACTTGCTGAATGTATCATTGCCCACGATCCACTGGCAGTCTGCGGGCAATTTGCATAATCTTGCGGCGCAAATATTCCATGTCAGTGTTTAACAAGCTTTAGTAGCTTACAACAATCGGCTATTTGGCTTTCTTCTGTATAAATTTGCTGGCTTCCACCTCACGTCAACTTGTAAAATGACTGTAAGGCTGACTTTCAGTCTCTCAGTCAATGTTTACTTTCCTACATTCGACACAGCGCGCTGCACTGCATGTGACGTCTTGTTCATTTGTGCATGCGGGTCACATCGGAACCGTGATCAGTTCACACTAGAATCTGATACGTGCCACATTTAACAGGTAATGTGAACAGCAAAAACAAAAAATTGGATTTGAGCACTAAATCGGAATTGAGCATTAAGGGTTGCAAGGTGAACGTAGCCTAATAGTAGTGGAAAGGTCGGCCGTGACCGTGTAATCCTACATACACTAAGAGGGTTAATTCATCATTAAAGCCAACGTAAACCCGAGTCAAGCCATCTCCCCGAGTCACTGGACGTGTGTATTGAACCCAGGGAGGAGCTGTGGAGTGTCACGCTTGCACGGAGGTAAGGACCCAAACGCGAGACACGCATCGAACATAAACAAGATTTATTCCAAAAGAAACAAAAAGGCAGGAACACGGGAGCAACGCAACACAAATACAAATATCAACAATGACCGACATAGGATTGGGGAAAATACTAGGGCTAAATACACAGGTAGACAAGACAGGAAGACAGACCATTGACTCACAACAAAGAGGAACAGGTGCAGCATATTAGACATGATTAAACAGACACGGGTGGAATTATCGAGACTGGGAAACACGGGGCAGGGTGTGACGGGCAAACAGGCTTGATATATAAGGTAAACACATGAAGTGACGAGACTAACACAGAACTGGGATCACGAACCATTACAGTACCCCCCCTTCAAGGGACGGCTACCAGACGACCAAACAAGGACGAGGACACGACACAAGGCACAGGACAACAAAACTGGACGAGGCACCAAGTACAAAAAGGGAAACTGACAACAGACAGAAGGACGAAGGACGAGGACAAGGGACAACAAACATAGGGACAAAGGACGAGGTCAAGGCAAGGGACAACAAACATGGGGACAAAGAACGAGGCAAGGGACAAAGGACGAGGACATGAGACAGGGCGACAAAACATGGAGAACGAGACATGGGAGGAGGGCAGGAGACGAGACAAGGGGACGAGACCAAGAGACAGGACGAGAAGGCAGAGCAGGACGGCCACGGGCGAAGCCCTCAGGGGTCCGCAGAGCAGGAGGCCGGCGGCGACGGGCGAAGCCCTCAGGGGACCGCAAAGCAGGAGGCTGGCCCTCAGGGGACCACAGAGCAGGAGGCCGGTGGCAACGGGCGAAGCCCTCGGGACCGCAGTGCAGGACACGGGGCTGGCCTTGCTGGAGGTGACGACGCCGACGACACTGAAGGAGTGGGAGTCACAGGAGGCAGGGACGACGAAGACAAATATGTAGACACTGGGAGCGATGACACAGGAGGCGAAGGCGGAGGCTCTGGGAGAGATGACACAGGAGGCGAAGGCGGAGAATCGGGGAGCGATGACACAGGAGGCCAAGATGAAGGCTCTGGCTGCGAAGACACTGGAGGCCAAGACAAGGCTCTGGAGACGGAGACACTGGAGGCCAAGATGAAGGCTCTGGAGACGGAGACACTGGCGGCCAAGACGAAGGCTCTGGGGGCAACGGAGACTCTGGAGGCCAAGACAAAGGCTCTGGAGGCGACTGAGACGGAGGCTCTGGAGGTGACGGAGACTCTGGAGGCAACTGAGACGGAGACTCTGGAGGAGACGGAGGGTTCAGGAGGTGGAGACACTGGAGGCGGAGATGGCGACATTGGAGATGTAGACGCTGGAGGCAAAGACGTAGGCACTGGGCGCGATGTGGCTGGATCTGGAGGCGGCGGAGACTCTGGATGCGATGCGGCGGGAGATGGAGACGAAGACTCTGGATGCGAGGATGCTGGATCTGGAGGCGTATACTCTGGATGCGAGGACACTGGATCTGGAGGCGGAGACTCTGGATGCGAGGACGCTGGATCTGGAGGCGGAGACTCTGGATGCGAGGACGCTGGATCTGGAGGCGGAGACTCCGGATGCGATGTGGATGGCTCTGGTGGTAGCCAGTCCTTGATCAGCGGCCAGTCTTGGAGTGAAGACCAATCCACAAGTTCCGGGGGAGATGGCCATTCCTCGGGCTCTAGGAACGGCAGCATCACCTTTGGCGGAGATTCATGGGGCGGAAACTCGGGAGGTGGAGCCACATCGGGCGGAAATCCATGGTGCAGGGACTCTGGGTGGGGGGACACAGTCAAATATAGCAAGGGTACATCAGGCAAAGTCACATGGGCCGTGGGAGCAGGAGTCATGGGCACATGGGGCAAAGTCACATGGGGCAAAATCACATGGGGCAAGGACTCAGGAGACGAGGACTCAGGAGGCAAAGTCACATGGGGCCAGGGCGCTAGAGGGGAGACCGGCTGGAGCTGCTGAGGCCGCGAAAGCCCAGCAGAGGGGGGATCCTGCTAGAGCTGCTGCGGTGGGGAAAGCCCAGCAGAGGAGACGTGATGCGGCTGGAGCTGCTGCGGCTGGGAGAGCCCAGCGGTGGAGACGTGATGCGGCTGGAGCTGCTGCAGCTGGGAGAGCCCAGCGGCGGAGACGTGATGCGGCTGGAGCTGCTGCGGCGTGGAAAGCCCAGCGGCTGCGGCGTGGAAAGCCCAGCGGCGGAGACATGAGGCGGCTGCGGCCCAGCGGCGGAGTCAAGATGCGGCTGCGGCTTCTGGAGCCCAGTGGTGGAAGGGACCGGCCGGCGCTGCTGCTGTGTGGAGAGCCCAGCAGCGAAGGAGTCGAACTGCTCGGTTAGAGCAGGAGCCGCTGAAAGCGCTAAAACATGTGCGATGGCCGGATTGGGTACATGAGCCTGAACTAAGACAACAGGAACAGGTGCAGCACATTAGACATGATTAAACAGACACGGGTGGAATTAACGAGACTGGGAAACACGGGGCAGGGAGTGACGGGTAAACAGGCTTAATATACAAGGTAAACAAATGAAGTGACGAGACTAACACAGGACTGGGATCATGAAACATTACATGGAGACGACTTAGTGTTGCTGCATCGGCGGCTAGGAAGGTCCCGAAGTCATGCTGCATCAATACGGTATTGTAGAAGGTAATCTGGGCTAATTATCTGTAGTGTGGTACCACCTGACATACGGGGGAACATTATGTTCATGTGGACAATTTTACGAGTTAGACTAGACATCCTCTCACGTATCCTGCTAGTTAATATGTGAATTGCATATGATGAATTTAGCTACCGTGACGTTACCTCATAGTTTTCTATTGGAACATGATGTGCAGAAGGTATACAGAAAGTCACGTTCTCCAGTTTCATTAAACATGTATTATATAATTTACTTTGATCCAGTCTCTTGACAAATGAGTTTGCAATGTGTCATTGTGTTTTATTTTCCATCATATGCTGGACTGCTGGACAGCTGGACCAAAAAAAAAATTGACAAACAAAAAGTGGACTCTGAAAACGGGATCTTTCCAGACACTGATAAGCAGCCCATGTATTTACCTGCATTAGTGGTAAACCAGTTTGCCTTGTTTGTGGTGCATGGCGTGGCCGTAATTAAAGAATAAAATAAAACAGCACTATGAGACTGTTTGGCCCTCTACATAAACCCAGTTTTTTATTTTGGCCCTCTCTGATTGAGTTTGACACCACTGATGTAAACCGGTAGGTTAATCGTTCGCTCCTAAAGGAGGAGAAAATGGGTTGCCAATATCATGGTATGAGGTGACATTGATGTTATTTCCAAATGGAATGTTTTAAGGTTGGCAACCATATAACGCCTATTCACTTTGTTTGCTTGTAACTAAGGTATGGTTATGGTTAACATTACTTTTAATGGTGCTTAAAATCATGCAACAATGTTTCGCACAGAGCTGAAGGCATGTGCGAAACATGCTGCATATGCACTCCATCAAAGCAAGTTGTGCTCCATGTCCCATACAATGAGGCATTCTGTGCCCAGACAGTCGCCTTATATTTAAAAAATATGATAATTTGTCATGAGTATCACACAGTAGTAATACCACCTGTTGCTTTGTTCTAGATTTACTAGAGTACATCAATTATATTTTTATGGTTTTGCATGCTGTATATATGGCAATTTCATATTTGTTTGTACAATTGTTATATAAAATAAACCAAAGAAATGTATTTAAACATTTTTGTTTACATTATTTTCTTAAGACTAACCATTTATTTAACTTGTTAAAAATGATCCACTGATTTTACTGGTATGAATGTTAGTCAATAAATATTTTTCCAAGATTAACTTGAGGACTGTTACTGACAGGTTTGTGATGCACAAAACCTAAATGTCATACTGCAATACATTTAGACAAAGCTTCATGAGTTACCATTCGCTGATCCCTGGGTGTAGGCAAGGCTATCTCATTCCCTCTGTACGGTAAACATCCATTTTAAATATGCATATAAAGACAATCGTGTAAAGGAAAAAAAAAGCTGTAATTTCTTATTCATGCATTTGTACTAAATACTGTGTTGCCTGATCGCAGGGAGGGCAGTTGAAATGGCAGATTAGCTGTTGGAACTCCTTACATCAGTGGGCATACTCTACTACCTTGCTGGTTGTGTGCATCTGTGAAAAATAATACCAAGTATATTTAATTGAAGTTTCTATTTATTTCAGAACAGTTCTCTTTGAATGTCACTAGTGAATAAAGTCAGAAATAAGATACGGTACTGATATGTGGCTGGACAGTGATCATAAAGAAGTTGTCTTTGTATGCTACTGTAAGCAAACCAACAGGCCATTTAACGTTACTGTAGATAGCTAACTGGCTAACGGTAGCTCTTAACATTACCTGCAAGCCTGACAAGCACCGACGTGTCCCCATCGCCAGAGCTTCATAACAGCCACTGCTCTGGATGTTCTGATGTTGATTTTCCCTAAGAAAACGTAAGAGCAGATGTTTTGGGTGTCGATCATGTTTTAAATCTTTCATAGACGCATAGAAGTTTTTTTTTAACACCCTCTAACAGAGCATATATAGGCTACTCATATAACTATATAAAAAAATATATATATGTTATAGTACTCGTATAGTAAATTGTCTCACTGGTCTCAATGAATGTACCTATATATCAATGGGATAAATAGCGCACCGGAAGTTCTAGCACAAAATAACAAAGATGCCGCCCTCCCGGTTGTCATGGAACATAAGGTGAATAGAGTTACAGTATATCAAAACACAAAATAAAGGGATACAAACCTCCTTTTGTTCTCTTTAATGGGCCATTAACCACGATGTCAGAGGTACGCGGGGGTTGCGGCAATTAGTCTATTGCTTGCCCTTTGTATTCTCAGACAATACAATGTCAAACTAGGGTTGAGAACAATGCCCCTGTGCTGTTACGCGCGACGGGGCATTCCGCAGACTTTACTGTGTATTGAGGAACATATAGGATGCTCCGTGATGGAGTTAACCAGCACTTCCTGTGTCCACTATGAGGCACCAGAGAACATCCTAGTTTGACAATGTGTCCCAGCATATCAAGTGTAGACCGTGACATGAATCTTTTACATGAATAAAAGAATGAATGTCACACAAGGCTCACTTCCTTTTGCCAGTAGGTGTCCCTATGATTATCAGTCCTAAATGACAGCTCCTGAGGCCAGCACTATTTATTCAGGGCGGAACTGTTATCAAACATGAATGGATATTCAACGCCACACCACGGACACACCCTTCAGTGAAAACTTTACATTGCACAATGAAAATTGGAAGTCGACTGAATTCATTCTGTAGAAGCAGTTTGGTAATGTACGGAAAGAGTAAATGGTCCAAAAAATATAATTAATTAAAAAATGGGTGATTTCCTATAGATTGTAGGGAATCGGACCCAAAAACTTTTCTGTCCATGATGTGGACATGCTACACATGTCACTGAAATTTCGTACAAGTAGGTCAAATGTGTCACGGGAGCTGCTGTTGTTACAACAACTTCCGGTTCCATTGCAAATCATGTATTTTCCATGCCACAAACACTCCCTTCAGTGAAAAACGCAAGTTGTACATCTTTTAATCACCAATGTGGCCAGTGAAACTTTGAAGTCGGTCAGATTAATTCTGTAAGAGGAGTTAGTTAAAGTGTGAAGTGTGAAAATCACCAAAAATGTCCATTAAATTATAAATGGCCAACTTCCTGTTGGATGTAAGGAATCACTCCAAAAGCCTTTTTTGCATGTCTCGAAACTATGCATGTGCCACAGAATTTTTGTACCGTCATGTAAAAGTGCTGTAGGGGGCACTAGCGAGTTATTTTACCACGTCCATGCGCGAGACTCCTATAAAACTGAAATGTACCCCCATAGTGGCGTGTGTGCAAAGCGTTCTGAGTTTTTGAGCATTTATGCAGTCAAATCTGATTAAGCTTGCAAGCAACACTGGGCGGGACCTCTCAATGGACATGGGGAAGTTCTGCAGATTTGGGATGCTGCACATTGAAGTAACACCGCTTACATACTGGATGCGTATTTTCCCTACGCTGCATAGTTTTTTACGCAACCACAATGCAACATTCTCTTACAACTCAGGGTTTTTCCTGCATAGAGGAATTTTTTGCGCCCGCCAACATGATGTGAATTGGAAAATACAATGAATACGCGCATGAATATGTGACAAGTGACTTCTAATCACCATTCCCAGCTGAAATATACTTGTTGTTATTAAGCGCCCCGTGCACAATGACATTAATCCAAGCACACAAGTTCCAAAGGGGATCATTGTGTTAATTGTTTCATCGTTACCGTAAGCACTCCACCCACGCGCATTGAGAATTAAGTTCCAGTTCTCTCGAAGCGGAGTTGTGAACCTGTTGGAACTCCGTTCAAGCACACTTTCCCATGTTAGCTACCTTATCGCTGCTAGCTAAGGCGAACACGCTAACCTTTACTAGCGTGTGTTCGCCAAACGCTAGAAATTGCTTGCACTTCCTGCTATCTCACCAGACGGATTTTAAACTGTAGACATTTTTGGCCGATAAACTGAAACACAGCTTTTAGGTACAGCCAGGTCACATTTATGCTACTGCATACGTAACACAATGTTGCAAGATGTAATCTGTGCTCTATAGAAAATGTATGAAATTCCTGTGAAAAGGTATTCAATCCAGTATGTAAAGGTTGTTAACTATATAGCACCAGAGAACACCTAATTCATTAAATGTGTTCCAGCATATGAAGTGTATTCCAGAACATGAACATTTAGCGTGAATCAAATGATGAATGTCACACAAGGCTTACTTCCTGTTGCCAGTAGGTGGCGCTATGACTATGACTCCTAAATGAAAGGTAGTTTTCCTGAGGCTGACACTCTTATCCAAAATGTGAAATTTGGTAGTGATTTGACCTTGTACAGTGAAGTTACAACAATGTTCTGTTTCACAGCAATGGATGGATGGTAAACAAAAACTCACAAGCTTCACAGCTTAGCATCAATAATGTTTTAAGACTTTTCTGTTGCCAGTAGGTGACACTATGACTTTGAGTGATTTTGAGATACGGTTGTATTCATAGAAGAACTGTTATCAAACATGTTCATTTATGTGCAGATATGAGTATGTACACAAAAGTTACTTACATTTCTTGGCGAATAATGGATTTTCAATGCCACGCTACGGACACACTCTGCAGCGAAAACTTGCAGTTTGTACAACTTTTAATCAGCAATGTCTTTTAAATTGAACAGTGAAAATTGGAAGTCCATTGCATTAATTCACTAGGAGGAGTTGGTAGTACAGGACGTGTAAATGGCAAAAAATAATTGATTACATTCAAAATGGCCAACTTCCTGTTGGTTTTACTGTACGCTCTAAGTATATTTTCTGTGGGTCTAGCCATCCCAGGTGAAAAGTAGTAGTATACTTTAGTATATTAAAAATATAGGTTAAGCATACTATACAAAAAGTATAGTTTAATTTTTATGCTTAATTTAAATTATATTAAATATATACTTTTGAAAATTATACTTTTTAATACTGTAAATAAGATGTTTAAGTGTGCTAAAAATAAATATACTTTATTTTAATATATTGTAAGATGTATTTAAGTGTGCTTTAATAAAGTACTACTTTCAAGTAATACGAAGCACACTATTAGTACACTTTAGTACAGTGTACTTTAACACTAGAATCGCCACGTATATATCTTTGTTTTAATAATATATTGAAGTCCCCCAGTCTTTGACTTTTCCTAAAATGGTGTTGTGTGGATATGGAGTGATAACAATAACTGCTTTGTGTTGGCCAATTAATTGTCCCAGAAAAAATTGCGATAAACGATATTTTAAGGGCAGACAAGAGAAGAGTCGACAACGGAAGCAGGGAGAAGTTGAACTGAAACATGGGAAACTTTATATTCTACACGAGCATCCGACACAGTGTCATGCTAAAGGTTGGTTGTGAATTACGTATTGATGTGCACTACACCAGAGACGATGATTTTGTCCAGACGGATCAGTAACTTAATCAAGTATTTTAGGATGAAAGTGACGCAGTTCATATGTTTGGGAGATCGTAGGCTATGTGGGTAAGTAGCGTGCCTTCTAAAGCGAACTCAAAATTGTTATCATTAAGAAATGGCAAAATGTGAACTTACTATAGTCATTTCAGGTTCCATCCATCATCCATCTTCATCCGCTTATCCAGAGTCGGGTCGCGGGGACAGCAGATTCAGCAGGGGACCCCAACCTCCCTTTCCCGAGCCACATTGGAAAGCTCTGACTGGGGGATCCCGAGGCGTTCCCAGGCCAGTGTGGAGATAT
>JAODUK010005575.1:0-10161 GCA_027564635.1 Typhlichthys eigenmanni
CCCCCCCCGCCCTCTAATGAGTGCCTGCTAAATAACAAATTTCACTGTATAACAATGAACAGGCTGTGTTTATACCTGGATAGGTTTGTTCAATCTCTAAAAAATTATAATTTTTACTTATCATTTTAGGGATGCTGAAATGCAATTTAGGTATGCTTGAGCACAGCCAAAAATGTTTTTTAAATTTCCAATGTCCACAGACGATTATTGCATGTCCTAAAATACAATAAATTAATGTTGAAAGAAATTCACGTCACACACTGCTTCACACAGCTCCCCCCCTCCCCCGATTACCTCCATCCTCTCAATGAGGTCACTGATGTCTCTCAGCAGGTTCTCAGCCAACAGCAGCCGCAGCCGGGGCTCGCTTTGCACCGACTGGTCCATGTCAATGTGTACGTTCACAGACCCGTTGTTCTGCGGTGGCAAGAGAAGAGCGACAACCTGTCAGCGTGACGCCACCCGCGGTGCATTGTGACATAGGCTGGGTGTCTACAGGCAGCGTGGCATACCCCAGTACTGGTTGTGACCCTGGCGTTCCTAGCAGCATTGTCTCCCAGGCCTGACATCATTTGCTGAACAGACATCTGAATGGGAGCAACAGCAGTGGACATGCTAAAGCAGGCATTACCTTGCACTCACACACCGCCAGCCATTTTGCAGCTGGTTGTAGCCAGGTCGCTTTGGAGCCGTGTCTGTCGCTGGTGGGTGTGTCGGCCCTGACACTCAAAGAGGTGCTTTGGTGTGTCTGCCTTGCTACATGCGTGGTCTAAACAAAACTACGGAAATTGTAGATAAACGTAGAAAAAAGTGTCCCGGTAAATGAACAAGGACACCGTTTCTCCTCCGTGTTCGGTCGTCAGGAAGAGGGAGGGGCGTCGCCGACACACATCCGCTCCTGTGATTTGTTATGATTTTTCAGTCGCTACATCGTGTCACTGAACATGTGAATGAAATTCTATGTCGGTCAACTTTCCAAGTGGCCGACAGCTAGTAGCTGGCTGCTGCCTGTGTCGCTCACTGTCGCCCGTAGTCGCCCGGCGCTCACTGAAATGAATGAAGGTCTGTCTCTTTGTAGCTGACTGTAGTTGGCGGTGTGAATGCAGGGTTAGGCACAGAGCATATCATCACACACACACGCAATGTCACTTTGCATATAAACCCACCAAATAAGCAGCCCACCTGTATTTGCTGGGGGTCCATTATGTTGACGGGAAGGTTGAAGGTGCCCAGCATGACATAGCTGTTGGCGTTGCGGTCATGGGGAGGCACTTGGGAAGTTCCCTGGGGGGTGGAGGAGGAGGAAGAGGTAGCACCGTCTGTGGATGTTTCTCCCGCTCCAGAGCTGGGCTGGGAGGGCGGAGGGGGAGCCCTCTCAACCAGGTGGATCACCTTACCAGCCACATCTAGGAAAACACGTTAGATGGTATATATCATACTGGCTGTTAGACACTTGTCTTATAAATAGAGGCAGAATACACAATACAGATTAGTATGGAGGAAATATGCTTATCTCCAAACTATCAAAAACAATAGCAAATATATATAAATATATATTTAATATAAATAAATACATATATTCGCTTTGTTTTTGCTATAACACAGCAACAGGCAACATCAAATGTATATTTGTCATCAGTCATGTTTACCTCAAATGATTATATCAGCCATTTCCATTTCTGAATTGTATCGTAATCAGTAATAGTACAGTTTAACTAAAGTTTGACAGAGTGTGGGGACAAATCTAGAATTCAACCTCATACTTACTATAGTCTGTTAGAGTCCGTTCGTCCTGTAAAACTCTGCCCTGGTAAATCAGCCTCTGTTTATCCAGTGGGATACCCACTGAGGGTGCGATATGTTCCTTGAACTCTTTCACTGTCAGCTAGAGGAAAAACAAAGCAGGTAAAGCATAAATAAACACACGTTTTAACCAAATTCTGGTTGACTACAATACCTTTTTTGGATAACTTACCTCACTGCGCACAGTGTAGGTTCTGCTCTGGGAGTCTAATGTTTTCACAGTCACCTCTATTTCTGCAGATTGTTCCTCCATTGTGCCTTATCATCGTAATCGAATAAACAACATCAATAAATGGTGCTTAATGGCTACAGTTTCTGCTTTTTTTACTTGTAACATGGGAAAAGGCAAGGTGGCTGAGATAAGATAACTACCGTAAAGTAGGTTATCTGACGTTAAGCTGGCCGGCTACTGCGAAAGGGTTGGTAAAAAAGCAACACTGATTGCTACAGATAGCTATTTTCATACATTAAACAATAGCATTTTTGTATATCAAAAATCACTCCAAAAATATTAGCTCCCGTTCTCTTACCAACAAAGCTAATGCTAATAGACAGCTAAAGGCTAAGCTACTTTACGCCCATTTTTTCAGGCAGCTTGTCGTATCGGTATTCTACCAGACAGACCAAATGCATATTTACTTACAGTTTAAACTATGCCTCTAATGTATCCACTGTAGTTCAATGTTTCTTATGCGCCGAAGAGATCAATTCCCAGGATTTAAGACGTTCTGGTACTGGCCAGAAGCTACTAATGTCACAGCACTGGTATGTCCAAAGGGAAGTTACCTCAGTTTACAGGAAGTGATCCAACTGTTTCCGTATCTTGTGCAACGCAAGTGAAAATGGCGAATCTTCTAGAAGCGACAACTCAACAACAATTCGAAGACTTTTTAGCAAAAGACGGGAAATGCCTTTGCGTGGTTCATTTTCAGGCGGCATGGGCTCCCCAGTGCGAGCAAATGAACGAAGTAATGGCGGAACTGGCCCAAGAACACACGCACACCACCTTCATCAAGTTAGAGGCAGAGGCGGTACCAGAGGTCTCGGAGAAGTATGAAATTGCTTCTGTTCCGACCTTTCTCTTTTTTAAGGGGGGAAAGAAGGTTGACCGTCTTGATGGAGCCCATGCCCCGGAGTTGACCAAGAAGGTACAGCGCCTGGCAGTAGCTGGTGGCCAGGGTGTAGGGGAGAACGTTCCAGCTCAAGGCCTAAACCAGCGTCTGAAGAAGTTGATCAACGCTGCGCCATGCATGCTGTTCATAAAGGGATCGGCGCAGGAGCCCCGCTGTGGTTTTAGTCGACAACTTATAGCACTGCTGAAGGAGCACAACATTCAGTTCAGTAGTTTTGACATTCTGTCTGACGAGGAAGTTCGGCAGGGATTGAAAACCTATTCTAATTGGCCTACCTACCCCCAACTCTATGCCAACGGAGAGCTGATAGGTGGACTAGATATAGTCAAAGAGCTGGCTGAGTCTGGTGAGCTGGAGAATACCTGTCCAAAAGCTGTCACCCTGGAACACAGGCTGAAGAGCATCATCAACCAGAGCCCGGTCATGTTGTTTATGAAAGGCAACAAGGAGGCCGCAAAGTGTGGCTTTAGCAGACAGATCCTTGAGATTATGAATAGTGCTGGTGTGGAATATGCAACATTTGATATTCTGCAGGATGAAGAGGTGCGCCAGGGTCTCAAGACGTACTCTAACTGGCCCACCTACCCTCAGCTGTACGTGAAAGGAGAGCTAATCGGAGGATTGGACATAGTGAAGGAGTTAAAGGAGAGTGGAGAGCTGGTATCAGTGCTTAAGGGAGATGCATAGATGGTGTTGCCGTGTCAGCCAGACAGGGAACAAGCGGCTAGCCTGTATTCTACACATACTCACATTATCCTAACCCTCATGACACTGGACGACATAAATAGTAAAAATGTATTCCCAACCATTCCAAGATTTGGACACATTTGGACATTTACCATTCAGCAACCCATCATTGAAAACAAATTATTTTCCTAATTACGTTTTTGTTGTTTTGTATTTTTGTTTAATTGAATGAAAATATGATTCCAAGGATCTTCAGATTAGAAAATGTAGCAACTTTTTTCCTGTATTGTTTGCCCAATAGCTGTTCGGAATGGTTAAACTTCACATATATCTGCATGATCCCAGGATAAATGATCAATCTCTGCCAACTGAAAAGTCCTCGCGTCTGTCCAGCTCATATGAATACTGTTCTTGTAGGTGACAGTTTCGCCATATATTTAATCATTGTTCTTCCACATACTTCAAATTAATGCTAAGCCTCTCTTGTTGTTCTAAAAGAAACAATAAAAAAATAATCACCTTGTTGGATGCATAGTATCTGGTTTTTGTGGTACACATGTAGACATTATATTTACCCTAAGTTGAAAGTAGCCTATAAGAATGCATAACTGTAAAATAAAAAATGTTTAACATTCTATTAAGGAAAAAACTTACCATTTTCTAGTTTTTTCTAGTTAGGTGTATATAAAAGTGTAATGGACTATATTGCATGTGCGCTACAATTGCCCTGCACTGTATAAGGTCATTGCCCTCATGTCCCTGAAACCAATAAACCACACAGCCATTATTAGTCAGTGTGTTGGAATAGCTTCCATGTATCGATGCAGTATCTCAGCAAAACCAAAACCTAATTTGAGTAGGCTATATATTGCAAATGTTGCAATTAGGCATTGGTCCTTGGCATATGTAATTTCTTATGTTAAGCAACCATCATATAAAGTTAGTAAGGTATTATACAATTCCACTTAACTTATGTTTGAGGAATAATGCCATGGCATACAACACATTCCATTCTCTACCTTGCTGGGGAAGTGCAACATGTACAATACTGGACATTAAATGTGAAGCGAAAGATAAGTCAAACCAAATAAACTAGGATACAGGCAGCGCAGGCATGTCAATAATGCCTGCAATGTTTAGAATTAGTTCAATCTCATACTTCTTGGCTTTGGCTCATTTTCTGTGAAGAACATATAAAATAAGGTAAGACATCTTAAATGTCCTCAAACTGTACACCTTATTGTAATGTGACAAAAACAAAAGAGATGATATTTGATCCCAGGACAATTTGATCACAGCCCAGTATTGATCCACAACTTCCTGTAAATACAGTTCTTTCAATATCTTGGTATCCACATTGACAGTTCACTCACCTGGCAGAGCCATGTGGAAAACCTTTGTGCTAGGATACAGCAAAATATGTATTTTTTTAAGAAGGCTTAGCTTTATGGTGTGAATAATAAACACACTTATGCTTGTATTCTACCAAACCATTTTAATTAACATAATTAGATATCGTATACAAGTATGGTACAGCAATCTGCCTGCACATTTAATTAGGTCAAGCTGGCACACTCCAATCACACAGTCTTGAAGATCATAGGGGAAAATAAACATCAAGGTCTTCATTCATTATATGAAAAACCTGTTCACAGGGAGGCACAGCAAATTCTAAATGACCCACCTCATATTCTGAACACAGAGTTTGAGTTGTAACCCGTCAGGCAGGCGGTTCAGGATGCCAATGTGTAGATTGAACAGATACAATCATTAATTTATTACATCCTCCATCAAGATTCTAAACAATAATAAACAGAAGCAAAATGATGTTATGTACAGTAAATGTATTTATGTGTATGTGTGCGTACTATATGTATGTAGGTGTAAATGTGTTTTATACATATATTGAGTATGGTCACATTTAATTTATTTATTAATTTATCTATACTATTACCAAATATATAATTTAGTGCAGGTCTTAAAGTATAAATAGTATTTATTTATTGCATTTTACTTTATTAGTCAGGTCTATTGTTACACTGCCTACCTGTGAACTTGCACATAAGTATTGTATTGTGTATGAATGATGTGTATGTGAAGTAGAGGTCTGAAGCCCAAGACAAATTTCCCTAAGGAACAATAAAGTATATATCATATCTTATCTTACCTTACCTTACCTTACACCTATTAACATTACACACACAGGTCAATGAATGACACGCATGTAGCCTAATATAAGTGTAGAGGATGCTGGTGCCCCTTCAGCCTGATCCTCAGAACAACCATCTGCAGAACCATCTGTTAGTGTGAGATGCTGTTGCATATGTTATATGTCTGAATGTATCACCTTGACCAGCTATAATGTGTGCTGGTCATCATTGAGGTGGTGGCCAGTAGTAACACAAATAAGTGATGACGTGTGGACCTATGCATGATGGACATAAAGTCATAGTAAATATGTATATACCACTGCTCTGTTCACACTGCCAGGCCAAACACGATTTGTAAAATTGTGCATATCCAGATTGTATCCATATTGGTTTGTGCAAGTCTGAACAGCAGAAAACCACACAAAATCCACATTTAGAGTTTCTTTGACATTTTCCAGGTGGTGTGAAATAAATGTGATTCAAATCAGATTCATGCAGATGCACCTCAGTGTGAACTGTGGGGCGACTCAGATTTCAGAGTGTCTTTTGCAGTACTCATAATACTGTGGCCGTCACTCTTTCCCACCTTAGCATGGACCAATTCAATGTATACAGTGTACAATGCCTCCTCTGTCACACACTAGTCACCACTGGTGTGCACCAAACACAGACAGAGGAGGCTGTTAGATAAACTTGTCACCATGAAACAAAAAGTTGTTTCTCACTGCTACAGAGAGAGACTGCATAAAGCAGTACACATACAGTAAATACTCAAGATTACCAATAGGCTAATGCTGTTGCTTATTGTGATGATCACATGGTTCTTTCTTCTCCAGTTGTATAGCAATATATGATAAACGCTTTTTTTTAAACTAATGTCATTTCAGGTCAGAGCCAACACAATTGGAATGCTTTATGGCTGTCAGTTCAAGAGAGTATGACCACCACATGTATGTAAAGCAAAGGACAGTGACTGTTGTGTTTACATACAGGTTGACCACAGTATTGCAACGTTATAGGTATACTGCACCCTTCAAATTGATAGCACAACCTGCTAATGGGGAAGCAATGTTCTACAGGTTATGAGTAGTACTGACAGATGTTCCCCTACAGGTTATGAGCGGTACTGACAGATGTTCTCCTACAGGTTATGAGTGGTACTGACAGAGATGTTCTGGTCCGTGGGCTCCCGGCCGTTGAGATAGTTCCGGTTGAAGAACTGTGCCAGCTGGGGCTGGATGCGGCCCAGCGGCTGGTGCTGGCCGTGCAGGAGCAGAACCAGGTCGGACATGGTGAACGTCTGGCACACCAAGGTCAGCAGCTCCCCAAAGAACCCTGGGAAGAGGAGCAGGGACAGTTGGTCAGCTCACACACACAGTAGGGGGGAGGGGGGTTGAGACATTGACCCAAGTGAAGAACAGGAGCCGCATAGACCCAATATGTGATTCTGCTTATGTAGGCAACTGGCATGTGTTGATGCACAAATGCACACACTGCACATGCAGATATAGATTACACGGGTTACATGGAGAGACGCGTGCAGAAGTGAAACAATTTAGATACTAGTAGCACAGTAAGCAAACCACAGCGAAAGAAAGAAACGGAACTTTAAAATATAAACTAATACATATTAGTTGATATTTGGCAGCGGCAGCCACTTAAAGGTGTTTGATTTGGGTGCTCCTCTTATTAGCTACAGGCAGCTGTGTGTACCATACTGTGACGCGTCTATAAAAAAGGCTTATAAATAAACAGACACTCAAAAACAAACAGCATCTCGTACTTTCAAAGGTCTTTGCTTATTGGCACATTGGCACATGAATGAAGGTTAGTTGCTGTGCCATTTTGAAAGTGAGTTCAATTGGCACATGTGCGGTATCACCAGACGTTTTACATTATAACCTGCGACGCTGCAGTTTGCGATCTCAGGCCTCACTCATGTGCATCACTCAGAACAGCATCAAATACAAATCTGATCCATCAGTTCAACAGGAGGACTACCTTTTTAGTTGTAGTTTCATATTTACCGGTGATCAGTGATTGTTCGTGGACAAGAGGTAGTACCCAACAGCAGCAGGGACAAGCACACAATATATATGCCATGCTAAAAATAATAGTCAGAATTGTTAGTAGGGCTGTGTATAGGTAAGAATCTAGCGATACAATACATTATCAGGATACAGGGGCCACAGTTCGATATATTGCGATACTGTAAGCAAGGAGATATATTGCAACTTCTAATTTGTGGAAAACTGTCATAGCAATGTTAAGGTGTAGCGCCGCTGCAAAAAATTAACACTTATGTAAACTTGCTCAGGGACTGCTGATAGAAATGAGCTGATAAAATTGGTAACAAGCAGACTCTCCTTTCTATTGAGGTTCATGTATTTTGTACATCCCTTTTACAAATAAATCGATACAGTATTGCGAACCGTAATATTGCGATACTCCGGTGTAGCAACGTTTTCTTACACCCCTGATTGTTAGCGAAACTGCAGTTTGTGAATGGCATTTACCAGTAGGGTCCTCAGGACTGATGAAGATGTTGGTTGTTTGGGAGAGCCTCTGCATGAACTGGGCAATGCTCTCCGTGTCATTCTGGGCCTGGCCCAGAGAGCCCATCATGGTGGACAGGACCCCCCGGACGATGCCCGTGAACAGCTCTGGGTTGAGGGTCTCTGCTTCAGCTGCAGCGGTAGGAGGGGCAGTGCCTGGCGGCGGAGCAGGTGATGTACCGCTGGCAGGGGGGGGCGGGGGGAAAACCGGCTGAGAGGCCTGGTAGAGAGAAGACTAGACAGTTACTTTACATGCATTTAGCTCAATGAGGAATGGAGCAAGTAACTGTAAAAGGAACTGCTCTTAATGTTAGTTACAGTGCTTTAAAAAGGTGCCATATGTAATATGTTTAGTTTAAACAATTATACATAAAGCATAGTCAAACTCTACGCTAAATTCAAATTCAAACTTGCATTACAAAGGCTAGAATATTGTTGTGTGCAGTCTGCAATGCACCGCTTTGGTTGTGTTCCTATTTACGTAACCAAGGCTGTGTAGAAACACCAGATTATTGTTTCAGCATACACAGAACGCTAAACTAGCAAACGGTGAGGAGATATTTGGTGAATTTGACAAAAGGTGCATTAGCTTACAATCGCTTAATATAACTACCTCTGCCTTAAAACAATTTGATTTGCATGAGCTGTATGCAAACTGAAGTTGTTTTATGCAATGTGGACTTTGGCCACATGACAAGCGCTAACAGCCAACAGCTGACCTGCTGCATGAAGTCAGACACTCCCTGGATGAAGGCTGGGATGCCGGAGGTTGTCACGGTGATGGAGGGGGCCCCCACTGGCCCCAAGCCGTTGAGCTCCCTATCCCCGATGCTTCCCAATAGAGAGCCCATGAGCTGGGAGAAGTCTGGAGCTCCCTGGGTCTGGGGTGGGACTTGGTGTTGGGCGGGGGCGGCCTCGGGCTGGCTTGGCGGAGCAGCCGGGGCTGGTGTAGGTGCCGGGGCGGGTATTGGGCCTGAGGAGGAGGACGAGAAGGAGAAGGACGACGAGGAGGCTGTAGAGGAAGAGGTGGTGGTTGTTTGGCCAGCTGTGAACAGAAGGAAAGATGTTAAATAGCTGAGCGGAAAAAAGTTTGGTATAAAAAAAGATAAAGTCCACTAAGTGATGTTTTAGAGGAGAGAAAAGACTAATATATAATGAATACAGTGAAGGGAAAAAAAGGTTTTGATCCCCTGCTGATAAAGAAATTATCAGTCTATAATTTTATTTGTAGATGTATTTGAACAGTGAGACAGAACAACAACTAAATAAATCCAGAAAAGCGCATGTCAAAAATGTCATAAATTGATTTGCATCTACACAAGTATTTGACAATGTGTAAATTATTATACATAGTATTAATGCTACATTTTGTTTGCCTACCATCACCTATTGCATCTTAACCGTCCTGGAGCAGTGGATTCCTCCCTCTGTGGTCCCTTCCCAAGGTTTCTTCCCACCCCCCCCCCCCCCCATGTGGTTTTAATGGAAGATTTTCCTTGCCCAGGGGGAGGAGCAGGTTAAGGAGGTGTCGTTTGTTTCCATGTTAAATGTAGGTTGTACAGCCCTTTGAGACTGCAATGTGATTAAGGGCTAAATAAATCAAATGTACTTGACTTGACTCCTCTCAATCAGAAAGATTTATGCTCCCAGGTGTTTTATTCAGGTAACGAGCTGAGATTAGGAGCACACCCTTAAAGGGAGTGCTCCTAATCTCACTTTATAACCTATATTAAAGACACCTGCCCACAGAAGCAATCAATAATAATAATAATAATAATAAACTTTATTTGTATAGCACCTTTCATACACAATGTGCAACTCAACGTGCTTTAC